>JANHFT010004129.1:84611-94901 GCA_032467955.1 Pseudoxenodon macrops
GTATTAATGGCTTTAATTATGTTTCCAGCATTCAGCTTTGATTTTAATATTTTGCGGACCCTCCTGATGTATTCCTTGGGTGTTGACTCTTTGACTTTTCCATTCAAGATGTTATCTGCTTCCAACATGCCTAGGTATTCATAACCATGAATAATAATAATAACAACAATAACAACAACAACAACAATAATAGTAATAATAATAATAATTATTATTATTATTATTATTATTATTGTTGTTGTTGTTGTTGTTAATAATAATAATAATGTGATTTTGTACACAAGTAGTCCTTGACTTACAATAGTTTATTTAATGACTGTTTGATGTTACAATGGCACTGAAAAAAGTGACCAATGGCTGTTTTTTTCACACATACGACCATTGTGGCATCCCCATGGTCACATAATCAAAATTTGGATGTTTGGCAACTGACCCATATTTATGAGGGTTGCAGTGTCCTAGGGTCTTGTGATCTCCTTTTGTGACCTTCTGATAAGTCAAAAGGGAAGCGGGATTCAATTAACAACATGTTACTGATCTAACAACAGCAGTGATTCACTTAAAAGCTGTGGCAAGAAAGGTTGTAAAATGTGGCAAAAAACCCCTCACTTAACAATTGTCTTACTTAGCAACAGAAATTTTGGGCTCAATTGTGGTTGTAAGTTGAGGACTACCTGCACTGCCAAAAGCCTTCAAAGTAATGAAATCTAAGGGATCTGGCACCCATTCTGTTGAGGTCTCAGATTGCAAGCATTGGTTTCAGAGTAAGTCAAAATTTACTTATTAAATAACAACTTTAGACACACTCTAAGTAAATAATTCAGAAATGTATTAGTTAAGGCAAAGAAATTTACTAGATTATCATCATGGACTATAGAGAAACAAAAAGGCAGATTGCTCAGGAAAAAAAAGGAAAACCTTTATTAGCCAGTAGGTTTTGCTAAGCAGCACAAAATACGTGGAAGAAAATCAGAAATCAGAGAAGTCTGAGGTCCTTTGAGATGTACTCATAAAAAGAGGTCCTAATAATGCAGACATTTTTTCCTACACATTACTTGCAAATAGGAGGCTCTATGGATATCACAGGCAAAAAAGGTTCACTCTTTTTCACATGGTTATTTCTTAACATACCCTCCCTCCCTCCCTCTGTCTCTTGGACACAAACACATTTGTTTGGAATTCTTCTGATACCTGTGTTCCCTTGATACCAAAACAAACTTTGATTCTTATTCTGACATTGATGAGAAGCAGATGTAAAGAGTATTGCTGCTTTTGATAATCAGCAATGGAATTTGCAGCAAATTTAGAAAGCAGCTGTCAAAATGGGTACTGTGTGAGGTGGACCAGAATGACAGTCAACTCACTTTTTTCAAGTTGGAACTGATTATTTCTCAAGAGCACCTATTAGCTCTTTTCATTCTGAGACACGAAACAAGAAACATTCTTACATGTATTATTTCAGAATGTATCTTCTCTTTTGGCAATTTAAAGTTGGCTAATCCTATGTATGCACGGTTACAATTACCTGTTTTACTTGCTCTGTTTTGCTGAAATTTCTGAAATCTCTTGTCACTAGTTGTAGGACCTACTCCAAAAGATTCTGTGAGCCCTGAACAATCTTCCCTGAAGAAGGTTGATCTTTGAAACTGCCCAGAATCACCTTACAGGGGAGATGGATGGATGGAACAAACAAACAAACAAACAAATAATAAAATAAAATAAAAAATTGATTCTTCTAGCACATTCACTTCAGTTGTAAATTCAGGTTCTTTCCCATAACCTTATTATATTTCAAACTGCAAAGTTCCATAAATAGTGACTTCTTTGATTCATCATAGTCTTATCAAAATGTTTGCACTACATAATTTATAATAAGATAGAAAAAGGTTGTTCCATGTTATCGCTCTCAGCTGTATCTATCTCACATGGAAAAATCCTTGTTAGCAAACAATCAGATAGGAGTAGGACATGTTAAGGGCCAGTATGTCACAATTGCAATTCCAGATTTATCCTAAGATTGTCCATGGTATTCTATTTGGAACTTGGAATTCTAGTTTAGGATCTACCTTATAATCCAACATATTTTTTGTCCCCATCTCATGAATTAGAAGATACATTATGTATAGTCAGGGTGTTAAAATAACTTTAATAATATAATACAATTGCCTTGAAGGTTTATTTGTACATTTCTAACAGAAAATAATATTGTACTGTGATATTATATAATGATAGAATAAATCCATATATAATAGTCATAAGAAAGAAAAAAGTAGAAGGATCCTCCTGGAGCAAAGCACCATAAAAATAAATTCTACATTGTGGATAGTAATAGTCAGTAAAATTAAAATCTTAAAGAAATCAAAACCAGATTTATTTTTCCTGTTAAAATAAGTAATCTGCCAAATTGTTAAGTAGGTACAAAGAAATATAGCATGCTTAGAATTGTGTTATATATCCTGCTGTACATTGCTCCTGACATATTGCAGTAATATGTTGAGGCAGCTGTCACTAGCAATACTGGAATAAAACAATATAAAAATGATAATACTTTCATGCATTGTGCTTCTCTTTTACTTTTCTTTTTAAAAATCCTATAGTTAGCAGAAAAGATAGTAAGGAAGTTTAGGAATCTGTCTTCTTGCAACTTTAGATAATTAGTTTTGAAATGATTTGATGTATTTTCATTCCTGCATCTGTGCAGCTGAAAAAGACCACCTGCTGAGAAAGCAGTGCAGACCAACGGTTACTATAGCAATCACCATAACTTCACTGCTCATGGGTAGTAAGCTTAGGCCTTAGCAATTCTGAATGACTGAGTTGGTTTAGATTTATGGAGATGCAGAAACATTTTGAACGGCAGTCATTCCAGAAAGAGATTTTATCCAAAGCAATTTTCACATAGTGATGCAATTGCAATTCTATAGTTACGATTTTATCAGTATTTTCCATTATAAACTTCACTTTTAGGGGCTTTAATTTGGCCATAAAATTTATTTCATGTTGAAACTTAGCGTGTTAGATCTGAGCTTGAGAAACATACACACACATTTCCTGAACCAGTTTAAGCACTGGCTCATTGCTGGTATTTCATAACACTTTCTTCTGTGATACCCTACTGTCTATATAAACTTAGCTTCTGCAAATGAAGCTGTATGTTAAGTGAATAAAATTAAAGACATTTCATTTTCTTATATTGATAAATTTATCAACTTCAATTTAGCACTCAATCTGGCTATTTAAATCCAATGTGCCTGCAATAACCATACTATATACAAAATAATTTGTTTTATGCCAATTATATCTAAAAAAAGTACCGTAAGTAGTATGCTGTTCAAAATAGCATTTGCAGATCTTCCAGCTAGCTCAAAGGAAATGCCATTCTAAATATTTTATATGTTTTGCAGAATTAGATTCTCAAAATTCTGAACTTATTTCTAATTTGCTTTTAACATTAGAGTTGTTTAAAAACCATTTAAAAACTCCTGTGATAATTCCTTTCTAAGGGATGAAAATACAAAGAAAGTATGAAAGAAGTTCAGTAGAATAATCTCTCCTTTCATACCTGTTTATGTTCTTCACAGAAAAACCACAAAGCCTCCATTTTTTCGGTTCTGTAAGTAGATTAAAATGGCACAAATGTTCTAATGTTCCAAAAAATCTTGTCCTTCACTATAGAATTAGGATTTTTTTATCCATCACCACAGCAACTCAGTTCCCAACAATTCCCAGAAATTAAGTTTACTTTTAAAAATGTTATATTTTGAAATTTTTATTTTAGTAATATAAACATCTCACATTCACTTCTCCAATCGTATATTCCTGAAACCCTTCCAGATATTGGCCAGGCCTTGCACTCTTTGCAAAAAAACGAACAAAAGAAAATAAAAAAACCAGCTTATATGGGAACCAAACAAACACTAGTCATGGAAGAGCCATTAGACCAGTCTTCTCAGCCTCCAGATGTCTTGAAGGACAAGCAATAAGCCTTGAGAGAAAACTGCAATAAGCATTGAAAAATAAATTTCATTTTGCTTTCATCAAACCTCCGTATCTTTCTCAGTATAAAAGATAATGAGAGTTTCATCTGTGCTGGCTGGATTTTGCCATAAATTGATCAAATTCTGCAAGCTTTAAGACTTTCTCAAATTGGTTTAAGTTTCAGTGAGATTACTATTATGTATTTGAGAAACAAAAGGAGAAAGAATATAAGAGAGACACAAACAATAACAATAATCAGGCAAGGAGGGGGGCAAGAGCTGTCTTCTCTCCTCTCTCATGCATTTGTGTTTCCAAGAGATGGCAAACATTTTCTTATGACCGATAGCATCTCTGTCCACTCTGAACCATGAGGCTTAATTGTAATTCCTATCATTCCTCACCATTATAAAAACTGTAAACCTTATTCTTTGATGAATTTGCAGCTGTGTCACACATTCCTTTTGAAATTGTTGTGAAATAGAATGTAGCAAGAGGTTTAGAAAAAAATCCGTATGTAATTAATTGATATTTAGTTCTAATCATAATAGCATTTTTCAAAAATAACGCAATCTGTTTTGCTTCAGTCTGTTGGCTCTACATTTAATATGATGTTTTCTTGCATTTCTTTCTCTCCCTCCTGTTCTCCCTTTCTCGCTGCCCATAGTAATATTACCTGTTGAATAACATGATAATGCATTCTTTTGCATAATTTAAAAACCTTTATAGAACAATTCCTAATAAGATCCACATTTGTTTTTAACATTTTAACACTTCTTGAGCCAGTATATATTTATGAGCATTTTGGTCCTTAGGACAGTAGCCAAGGGTATCCAGGACTTCTTTATGGTGTAGGCATTCTATATGTGAATGTGGACTCCACATTGTGGAAGCCCTTTCAGTTAGCAAGTAAGAAGTTGCATAATTTCTCAATTTGTATGTCGGTATGGAAAATATATTGGTATTAATCAAATTTAAATATCATCTTCCACAAAAAAATGATTTAAATCAGAGCTTGAAGCACAGGATGCATACTCAGGGCAAATTCATTCATCATTAATATCAATAAAGCCTCAAATGAAAGAAGGACGTAACTTTGTTTAGCAGAATAGCAGCATTTCTTAGATAACTTCTGCCAAAATTCTGTTTGAAGGCTCTTTTATGATAGGTGCCTTGTTTTTGTCTAATAATACAGGGAGCAGTTTTGTTCTCACAACACAGTCTTAACACAGCTGTGCTCTGTGCCATTCCTTTATCTGCCTCAAGCCATGCACTGTTCACTAGCAATATGTTCTCTCTTTCCCCTTCTCTTGTTATCGGTTTTTAAAATAATTGCTGTCTTTCCCAAAGTGCCATTCTTTTCACTAAGCAGCTTGTTAGAGACCATTCATTGAGGCTGCCAGATTCTCAAAGTCAAAATCTGGCATCCTTGTGGTTAGTCCAGTCCAGCCCAGCCCGGCCTAGCCCAGCCCAGCCCAGCCCAGCCTAAGCAATGCCTCTTTGCCAGAACATTGTGTCTATGAGGAGAGACAAACAATGGCAATATACTGAAGCATGAACACTTTGGAACTGCTTTGGAAAACCAAAGTGCTAAGGTGAGAAAAAAAAGCTTTCTTCAAGGGCATAATATGAGAGTTGATCATCTATTTTATACAGATTGAGAGGGTACCATGTCACGGGTGGGTTCTAATTTACTTGCCGGCGGTTCGCTGCCTCCTGCGCCCGCGCGCGCACCCCGTGCACACGTGCATGCACAGTAGAAAAAAGCCCTGAAAAATCTAAAAAAAAAAAAGGCCGAAAACAAGATGGCGACGCATGCGCAGTGTCGGAAACTCGGTTTCTGCGCATGCACAGAAGAATTTTGTTTTCCAAAAAACAAATTCCAAAAAAAAGATGTTGGCGCATACAGAGCAACAGAACCAGCTTCATGACGTCACCAGCGGCCTACTACCTACTCGATAGAACCAGTCTGAACTGGTAGGAACCCACCTCTGTACCATGTGTGGGAGAAGGTTTGTCAGGATGTGTGCAAATGGAAAACAGTGTCTTTCTTGTTTCTCTGAAAAAACCCTGAACCCAACACATCCTTTCCTCAAATGTTGAGTCAAAATTTGGACTCAAGAGTTTATCCTTTAGGTTATGCTTCTAGGTATTGTAAGTAGTAAAAGTCATAAATGTCGTGACATTTTCAAACCTAGAGAAATGTAACAAACATTCAGTAAACATTGTGATCTTGGAACTGGGGATCACAGAATTGGAGATCAAAGGCTGAAAGTGAAATTTATATGGGAAAATAGAGCTGAAATACTGGAATAATTGGGAATACTGAATACTGAAAATTAGTGTTTTTAACTTTTAGGATTCTAATTCACTTTCCTTTAAAAAAAAGACCATTTCCCCCTCAAACATCCCCACAGGTTGTTGTATAAAAAGCTGAGAGAGCAAATAATTATTATTCAGTGGTTTCCAGAAGGGAATGTGTGTGCATGTGTGTCAAGGTAGGTACAGATATTCACAGCCTCTGTGTAAATGTAAATGTATATATGTCATTCATACTGTAAAGCAAAAGATAGATTTTGATCATAGCTTGAAATCTTAAACCAAATATATTCAAATCTTTGTCCCACATAAATAAAAATAACCTTTGCAGATCAGGTGAGAACCATCTTTATTGAGCATTTTGTTCCTCACCGAGGCCAATCAGATGCCTCTGGGGCCTTGTAAGCAGAAGCAGAGAAAACTGTTTTCAGTATTTGGCAGAATGAAACCCACAGATGGCAATAACTCTGAATCTTGAAGATCGATAGTCCTTGCTAGAGCTGTTCTGTATGGATGTCTCCAATCCCTTTTTTAAAGATAAGAAGATAAGTTCTTCATTATAAGTTCTTGTATATGATTATAGTCAGTCCTAGCTTCACATGTAGAATTAGAAAGATTTTTGCTTTTTATGACTTTTTTTTATAGATGCTACAGACAACCAGAAATCAATTTAACCCCCTTTTCTTCCCTAGTTGTTTCCTTTTCGTAATAAGAAATTCTATAACACAACATTTGGAATTTCACTAAACATTTCAGGCATTCTTGCTTCATTCTTTGAAAGATCTGTTCTTGATTGTGCTAAAATACTCCAACTGATGTATGTCTCCTCAGAACAATCTGAAAGGAGGTGCTGATTTTCCCCTTTCTCCCCCAAAGCTTCTCCTTCACCTTTGTTCACCATGACTACAATTTAAATGTCCTAAAACAGTAATTATAAGACAAATATAAATATGGAAGTATGCATATGCAAAAGAGGTATAATGCTGATGGCTACTTGTTTTAGCTTTTCTGAACTTCCTTTTTTTCCATTTTGGCAAATTAATCATTTTTAGGCAGTGTTGTATTAATTATGGTAGATCTAGCTTTCCATTTCAGGAAACAAATGTCTGCTAGAACAGTTTCCTCCTCCTGGTTAGACATTCTAACTTTATTCCTTGTTTTAAGATTGTAATTTTGAAATGACATGCAATTCATACTTGTCCTTGTGATACCCAGATTCTCATTTTTTATTCTTACCTCTTTCCCAAAACCTAACAGAACATAGGTTCTGTTTGATTTCTATTTTAATATTTTTGCTATCATCTTCATCTTCTGTTTATTAATTAAATTATTTAATTTACCCATTAATATTTCAATTCCCTCTAAAGGATCCTCCGGAGACAACAGCAAGTCATCTGCAAAAGTCCTTAACTTTATATGTTTCTTTTTAAATCTTGACTCCCATAATACTCTCATCTTGGATAAGCATTCTATAAGTTGTAGTAACACATCAAGAAGATATTGAGGAAGGCTGTTCCCATGGGCTTATTGTGGCCTGATTCCCAAACTCTTGTATTGGAATATAGGATTAATCCATCCTTTTGGCAGAAAGCACAATTTAGCCAGTTGCATTTTAGGGTCATGATAAAGAGAGCTCTGATAGCAAAATTATTTAATTGATCATTGTCTTACTTTCTGGAAGAAGGAAGAGATACAGGTGTGATTTTTTTTCTATATGCCTATGCAACCTGGCCAAGCCCTGAGTTGTAGGCATTTTAATGAATAGGTTTAGGGATTTGGTGTTTCATCTGAGGCAGCAATGTGGTTTTTTTTGAGTGTTCATGAAATATGCCATACATTTTGTTACAGAAAACTTCATCATATGATTCTGTATGAAATAGATGTGGTCATATAGTTTTATGAGTTCGTTGAATGTTCAGTGTTGTTATTTTTACCACTGTTTAAGCTCATTCTAGCTAATTGGGGGCAGGAGGGAATAAGGGGAAAAAAATAAGCCCATCAAAATATAATTGGTGCTAACCTATAATTTGTTCACTCTCCCCTCCCCTCCCCTCCTCATGTAGCTACTGTGACAGTTCATCTTTCTCCTCTTCCACTCTGCTTTAACTCCCAAATGGTGTCAATTATCCACAACTCTCACAGGGCCTGAACCATCTGAATAACAATTCATTAACCTTCACTTTCCTCCACTGATTAGCAACCCCCCTCTCCATTCCTAATGCTGGAGACATGTCAGAAACTCAACTAAACTTTTTAATTATGCAAATAATACAATACCCGGAGATAATTATTTTGCCAGAGACCCACAGCACCACACCTCCTGCTCTCATAGGTTTTTACATTCAGGATTTCCCCCCCTTTTTTGCTTTGTATTATCTGAGTACTGTCAAGGAGAATGAAGGATTTTCCACTTAAGTTTCACATAGTGATCCCCAAAGAGGCCGATCATATAGATGGGCCATTGGTTTGAGGATGTACATCAGATTTGTTTGGAGAGGGAGGAAATTAATTAGAAAAAATGGATTCTAGTTGAAGAAGTTACCTGAAAGTAAAGATTTGAGCAGGCAAAGTGGGGACCACAGAATAAATCTTTAATTCTTTACCTGTTGCACTTCCCCCCCCAAATTGTAACTAAACTGTGAAGTGTTGATGAGACAGTTCCACTGAAGTCCCACTTTCAACATCGTCAAGAACCCTGCCTGAGAAATAGGCTGAAGGAATCTGCTTTCAATGAAAGCACAGGAGGAAGAAACTTCAGGATTTAAACCTTGTGGTGATAGATAATTGTCTGATAGATAGGTAAATAGATAGATTCATTCTACTGCAGTGAATCTTTATTGTGTGTGTGTGTGTGTGTGTGTGTGTGCACACTTCAAGTCTTCTTGACTCCTGGTGACTGCCTACACAAGTCCCTGAAGATTTATTTGCAAGATTTCAGAAACTGTGTACCATTGCCTTCTTTTTGGGCTGAGATGAGTGAGTGGCTCAAGGTTACACAGCTGGCTTAGTCCCTAAGTGAGGACTAGAAGTCCTGGTGTCTTGGCTTCTAGTCTGGTGCTCTAATCCTCTCCCAAACTGGGTCACCTTTATTTTATTTACTTGGACTACTTAACACTTGCAATAAAAGTAGCTTACTTACTGAATCAGAATGGTATATAAAGTGTTTTCACTTAAGCTCTTAAAGCAGAGAGATATAGGTGTTATATTATGTCATATTCCCATGTATGAAGTTTTATATGAACTTACCTACCTCATTCCTTTGAAAGGTGGTGGAATTTCACTTTTTGGATACAGTGTACATCTTATATTGACCATTAAGAAGCATCACATGACCAGTTTCACCCTTAATGAAACTCTCATTGGTAACCATATGTTTTTCTAATGGAGTTCAGGCCTTCTACCAAGAATTGATCTGACGACCTTCAACTTTAGGTAACTGTGTACAATGAATTAGTTTTAGGAGATACCCAGTCCTGGTTTCCATGAAAACAACTGAGTATGGCTTGAATTTGTATTGAAAATTCTTGTATTGGTCAGGATATAACCCTTGACATTGTCACACTTGAGACAGATTGCTCACTGAAGCAAGATTGAATTTATCTAGGGCCACAGAAATTACTGAAAATATTTATGAGAAAATATATCTCAAACCAATATAAATATTGTATGTAAAAATAGTTACTCGCCAGCTGCTATTCCTTTTTTAAAATTTAATAATAAAAATAATAAAAAATTAAATTAAAAGGAAAAAAATAAAGAACAGGGAAATATAAATAAAAAATAAAGAAGGAAAGAAAAAGAGATGAAAAAAGCCAAAAAGAAAAGTATTTTTAAAAAGTGATTTCCAACTTCTTTACATCAATATCTTTCTTCTCTCTTTGAAATTACTTTATAAACTTTTTTTCAGTATTTTATCCCTGGTATAGAATAGAATAGAATAGAATAGAATAGAATTCTTTATTGGCCAAGTGTGATTGGACACACAAGGAATTTGTC
>JANHFT010004130.1:2098-12394 GCA_032467955.1 Pseudoxenodon macrops
TGGAGCTGATAGGGCAACGCCTCGTGTGCCCTCAGAAATGGCTCCGCGTGCCACCTGTGGCACGCATGCCATAGGTTTACCATCACTGAATTAGGGGCATCGATTGGAACCCTGAAAGCAGTTTCACTTCAGAACAGTTCGCCTGCGCAGAAGTGCCACTAGATTAGCAAAAGACAAATTTGCCCTAATTTTTGACTCTGGTTTTAAGGAAAGCCATGTGCAATTTAAATATAATTCAATATTTACTATTTTGCACAAGGCATTCCCCCCCCCTATAATTTTAGGAGATCCTATTAGCCGAGTCTTTTAACAATAGGAAAATATAATAGCTCTTTTACAAGTGGTAAGAGACAATAGCCTACCTAAACCATTATAAGCAGATATGAAATTATATTGCCATTCATTAAGAGAAGAGGAATCCCTTTCCCCACTCCTAAAGGCTTTTCAAGGTACTTCATGAAATGGTTCTTTTGTAACCAATGTTTAGTCTCTTTAGTTCCTTTACGATGTCTTCCCAACCAATTGGACTCTCTGTACAATAGAACCACTGGCTAGTCTGAAAAATTCCTAAATTCTAACCAGATATCGGTCTCTTAATGGGTTCTACTTTGTTACCAGATAACAGAAAAAGAGAGAATTAAAAAGACAGCTGCGTCGTTCTTCCACTTAGTCGTTTCTAGTGCCACTTTCACATATTTCATTGCAAACACAGACTATCCACTTGAATGGAACTATAGAGAGGTACTCATATGACCAAAGATTCATGATCCTATCTCATTGCTTTGTAGGATTTCTGATTTTCTGAGTTTCCGGCACTGCACATGCGCCGCCATCTTGTTTTCGGCCTTTTTTATTTTATTTTTTCAGGGTTTTTTTCTATTGCGCATGCATGCATATATGAGGCGCGGGAGGCAGTGAACCGGCGGCGAGGTAAGTTAGAACCCACCCCTGCCATGGTGCAGGAGGCTGAATAGGCCACGGCCACCATGGCCACACCCATCCAGCAACCTAGCTAAAAATATTGAAGCCCACCCCTGCTTCCATCCCTATTATTCCATGTCCTGTGGTAAATCGGGTACATAATTTCTCATTCTGCAGACATTCCGGAAGGTCTCTCTTATCAGTTGTTGTTTTTTTCAGGCGACAAATCTAGAAGATAATTTCAAAAAGCAGTTTCCTCCTCCTCATCCTCCAATGATCGCCCTTCTCTAAACTGGCGCCCTTACAGGTTTGCAGCTCCCACCACTCCAAGTCCGGCAAAGGGAATTCCTTATCCCGATACTTTTGAAAGGAGCCAATTTGGGGAAACGTCTTTAGCGGAGAACAGTAGAAAGGAATTGCATCCGGATCGCCATGAAGAATGCCAATTTGCTTTCCCAAAAGATTCAATTTGTGTTTTTTTTAATTTAAAAAAAAATGCTGATGCATTTTAACTCTAATTCTGTGCTTGGAAATCATTCTGAATGTTGCACAGTTTTTTTTTTCTTCCCTCCCCCGGTTTGGTCTCTACTATCTAAGCTTTGATTTCACCCCTTTTTCCAAACAGATGGCTCTTACTCCTAAGTAGATAAATTATAGCGTTGAACACACACACAATAAAAAGTGAAGCTGTGTATTGCAGTCGGGAGGGAGGGAGAAGAAACGGAATCCTTTGTGCACTCATTTATATTTTGTTTTAAAAAAAATTAAAAACCACATTTGTACCCTAAAAATAATGAGAGTGAGCTTTCAGGGGCCAGCAGGCTCCAGGTTTTAATGCCTCGCGCCCGCACCCTCATTGGCATATTCCTGGCATCTTCCTATCTGAGTGGGGATTATTTCCAAATGAAAGGCTGTTTTGGCAGCAAGGGAAGCTGAGCATTTATCGCCATCTTTTTGGATTCCAGCATCAAAAAGTGCAGGGGTTCAAAAGAGAACCACTCCTTTGTTGCAAACCTGGCAATTATGATAAAATGCAAACACTGCCATATGGAACATGAGGGGAAAGAAGGAAAGAGGGAGAGAGAGAGAGAGAGAGAGAGAGAACCCTCAAATCCACAAAGGCAATGCTTTTTATTAAGCCCAGGCAAAGTTCTATAAAATCACAGCAAGTTTTGAGTTTCAAGAACTCTTAATCTGACAATGGCAGCCCCTTTGCAATGCTCACATTGAGAGTTATCGGGTGCAGAATGCAGTCCAGTTGTCATGGGGGAATTGTCCAGGAACTAGCTGAGAAGCAGCAGCTAGTAAATGTTGGTCAGTTTCATGAAAGAAAGAGTCCAGCTGTTAAGAGTCAAAATGTTTTGTTGTTTTCCGTCTTATTCCGAAATGTAGGCGTCTTGGAAAATGAAAATGAGCAATGAAATCAACGGTGCTCCTCATTAGCAAAGCCGGACACAATTTAGCTTGTTAGGGCTAGTCTAGAGGCTCACCAGCACACCCCGTATGTTCCTATAAAATTGAGGAGCGGGGAAATAGAATGAAGGGCATTTCCAAAAGACCTCATATTGGGATGTTGGAAGAAATGTCCATCGAGATTCAGTCCCAAGTGGGGAAAAAGACGCTGGAAAAATGGGGACTGAAAAATGGAAAGATGGTTTAATGATGGACAGGAGCGCATGGGTTGAGTTCTGCTTCGGATGGAATAGCAATGAAAAAAGCCTACAAAGACTTAAGGCTGGGGAAAAAAGCTTCTTCGGAGGGAGTAGCAATGAAAAAAGCCTGCAAAGACTTGGGGCTGAAAAAAGCCACTTTTGGAGGGAGTAGCAATGAAAAAAGTCTGCAAAATCACTTTACTCGTTAGCGCCTCCTTAAGGCTGAAAAAAAGCTTTAAAAAAAAGCTACATTCGGAGTATAAGACGCACCCAAAATTTCAGCCTCTTTTAGGGGGGGGGAGTCCATCTTATACTCCAAAAAATACAGTATTCTCAGTGTGCCTATTGTTGTAATTTTCTATGAATTTAGCTAAACCTATGATTTCAAACAAAGGCATATACTACAGATTTAAAACACTCAAACAAGCAATACTGTTTTGAATGGTAATAAGGCTTTACCACTCAGCGAAGACAATTAAATGCCACATTTATCTTTTGGTCTGTTAACCTTTAGAGATATCACTATCCTGTTCATTCCTCTCCCATTTTATAAGTGTTTACTGTGTTATAAAAATCGCAGTATGGGTTATAGCAGAAAAATAAGCCAGACCAAGGTTTAAACATCACAGAGTCAGTTTACATTGGATGGTACCCCAATTTAAATACATTAAAGAAGTAAATATCCAGACAATACCCTTGGACAGTCTAACTTTGCTGTTTAAAAGTTGTCCAACAAACACAGCCTCCATTTTGAAGGACCTATACGCTTTGTATCATATCCTTCCCATAAAGCGCTTCCCAGTGCTTGCGGTGTTTAGAATTTTAAACCGAGACTGGACCGATTCTGGTTCAATCTTCCTCTCAATAGCACTTAGCAATAGCACTTAGACTTATATACCGCTTCATAATGCTTTTAACAGCCCTCTCTAAGCGGTTTTACAGAGTCAGCATATTGACCCCAACAATCTGGGTCCAAACATGGAACTTCAATAAAGGAGACTATTTGTAGCTCAGGGTTAGAGTGATGTAGTAGCCTAGAGGTCGGAGCTCTCGCCTCACAATCAGGAGGCTGTGAGTTCAACCCTAGGTAGAAGCAGATATTTCTCTCTCTGGGCACAATGAGAGTATATCTGCTGGCAAAAAAACTCCTCATTGGCGACAGGAACAGCATTTGGCCACTAAACACTCTGCTAGCTCCATTCAGTTGCCTAGACTCCACCCCACAAGGGATTATGAGGTCGTTAAGTAATGTGGATGATTTGTAGCTCAGGGTTGAAATGCACTCTGGCCTTGCTTCTTTTCTTGCAGAAGAAGTGATGATGTTACCTAGCTTGGGTAATGAAACGTCTGCAAGAAAATAACCAAGCTCAGGGATCACTGAGACCAGTGCTGAAATCCATTTTTTTTAACTACCGGTTCTGTGGGCGTGGTTTGGTGGGCGTGGCTTGGTGGACGTGACAGGGGAAGGATACTGCAAAATCTCCATTCCGTCCCCACTCCAGGGGAAGGATACTGTAAAATCCCTATTTCCACTCCACTCCTGGGGAAAGGATATTGCAAAATCTCAATTCCCACCTCACTCTGGGGTCAGCCAGAGGTGGTATTTGCCGGTTCTCCAAACATTTCCACTACCGGTTCTCCAGAACCTGTCAGAACTTGCTGGATTTCACTCCTGACCGAGACCCTTCATAAAATGTTGTTGTTTACTAAGTAATTTTTGACTTGTTCATTTTGTCTAATCCCAAAAGCTGTTGCTATGATTAAAAAAAAAATATATTGGTGGATGCATGCCTCTTAGAGCTTCAGAGGCAATAAATGATATTAACAAACAAACAAAACCAGTGCATTCTAAATATTTTGGATTGCTACCCTTGGCATTCTCACCCAATAAGTTCTGGAATTTATAAACCCAACATTGGAAAGCATCCAGTTGAGGGAGAGTTGTGCCAGCCATGAAAACAAGAAGCTGGAATAATGGAATTATTTTGTAATAACAACCAAAAAAAGCTACTTTCAATGCCCTTTCCCTTCTTTCTAAGGGCCTTCTACAGCATCTTGTGATTTTAATCTCAGGAGCACTTTCGTTCCTGCACTATTTGATTATTGCCACAACTTAAAACACAATTGCAGTAGAAAAGAAGGCCAGATCTTTAAATTGGTGCCAAGGAAAGCTATACAGCGTCAGAATCTAGGGAATATTTGCCTTTTTTTTTTAATGTACTAAACTGAGGAATATTCTGTCAGTCTTACAGCCTTATCTCTGAATCTAGCATTGTTTTGATGGATTTAAAAAAAACGACTTGCCACGATGGACAAACTAAGCCAAGAAATCGTTCTATGATTTGTTGAAGATTTCAATGCAATTTCATATTTCATTGTATGAGTTGGACAATTTTCTCTCTCTTTCTCTGTGAAATATTCATCTTCTTCTCCATTGGAGAAGACTTTCCCAACCCATCAAAACAAATGATTATCTGGACACAAAATTTTGGATACACGATTGAATTGGAATATTGGGAGAAAATTTGGGCAGAAAATTATAAAATGACACTGGCGGCATCTTATAAGGAAAACATCTATAAGATGTTCTATAGATGGCACCTACCTCCAGCAAGATTGGCTAAAATCACACCAAACATATCACCGAATTGTTGGAAGTGTAGAAAGGAGAAAGGAACATTTTATCATATGTGGTGGACATGTCCAGAGACGAGAAAATATTGGAAGAAAATTAAGAATTGGCTAGAAGAAATTACAGGACAAAAATTAAAATTATTACCGGAATTGTTTCTGCTAGGGATTATAAGAGAAAATACAAGTAAAAAAAACCAATATATAATGCTCCACATAATAACGGCAGCAAGAATCATGTTTGCGCAATATTGGAAAAGAGAACAAAATCCCACATCCACGATGATCATAAAAACAAAATTATTAGAATGCGCAGAGATGGACAAATTAACAAAAGAATTACAAGACAGAGGATACAGAGTACTAAAAAATTTGGGACAATTGCTATAAATGGTTGGAAGAAAAAAGTAAAATAAACAGATGAGATTGATGACGAAGACAAAAGAAATGGATGTAAATATAAATGTATATATACATATATAAATGTGGATACAAATGAGATTGTGGAAAAGAAGTCAAGAAGAGGTGTAAACGATGTCAAACAGCTGTGAAAGTGAAAATGTATGTTTTCTTTTTAAAATGTTTAAAAATGTAATAAATTTTTTTTTTTAAAGATCAAGCTTGGTATTTATTTATCTGCTTGCTTGTTTGTTTGTTTATCATATGCTGCCCATCTTGCCTAAAAGAAGATGGGCAAGAAGGGAATAAGATGCAGATAAGGGTGGGATATTATCTTATTCCATTAACAAACTACAAAATTCCACACCCGCATTGATGGTCCAGGCCAGTTGGCAGAGCTACGTCTTCAGGCCCTTTTCAAAGGCCAAAAAGGTCTGTGTGGATCTTACCTCAGGTGACACAATGTTCCAGAGGGCTGGAGCCATGACAGAAAAGGCTCTTCTGAACTCCGTCAGCTGGAGTTGTCCAACAGGGTTTGCAGCGTGCCCTTTTGTTAGTGCAGGTGGGGTGAGCCCATCCCATGGCTCCTCAGATATTTTACATGGTGTATGTCCTTCATAAATGAGCATGTAACACTTTTTTTCCCCACACTCTTTTTTATCATTTTAAAAAAAAGGAATTCCCAGAGTCTAAACAAATATGGTACCTCATTTCACAGAATTTCAGGAGCAATTTCTCATGTCTACAATGAAGAACAGCTGTCAAAATATGTCACTTGGACATCCTCTTCACTTTTTTCAATTTAAAGAACTATAAATTTAGCCATACTGTGCTACTTTTTTTTTTAACCTCTGGTTATGTACATGTCAAAATAACCATTTGAGAAAGTCACAAATTAATCCAATGTAAGACTTAACCTGGCTCTCTAAGAAGAACAGTTTGAGCTTTATCAAAGAATTCAACACTGATTTAACAATGATTTTAGTTTCAATAAACTTCTACCAGAACTGGAAAACAATTGGGTTAAAAACTTCCACTGAATCCAAACATTACAGTTAGCATGGTTTTTGTTTTTGTTTATGGGGCCTTTGTGGTATGATGTATATTTCTGTTTCAGTTTTGCATATTGAACCATAACCTGTGTGTTAATTGCTAGAGTTGCTAATTTACTAGATAGCTATACTTGGAATATTTTTTTTCTTTGAGGCGAAATGGATGAGATGAACCTTTGTAACTTATCTTTTGCATTCTGTTTATAGATTCATAGGAACAGAAAAAAAGCATCTATAAATCAAACCAATGCAATTGCTTTCAAGTTTCTCACATCATCTTATTTCTAGAAGATTCTCTGCATGGCTCAAGTTGTTGCAAAACATTTAGAGTTATAGTGTAATGTGTGCATATAATGATTTACAGAGGATTGTGGTCAGCCTTTCTGAGCTACCTACAGCTGCCTTAGATTACAACATAGGAATTATTTATTTAGAAAATTCGTAAGGCTGCCCATCTTAAATACATAAGTTGAATAACCGATTAAAGAAAACAATATAAAAGTATCCTATGACAAAAGTTAAAAATAATCCAATATAAAACGATGTTTTAAAAAACAACAACACCAAAGCAATTTGCCAAAACAAACATACTTCTATTGGGTTCCTTTAACATTCCAACCCAGATGCCTGCAGGAAAAGCCATGTCTTAACAACCTTCTGGAAGGCCAAGGGAGTTGTGGCCCTTCAAATCTCAATGAAGAAACTGTTCCATTCAGAAGTGAGAAGGCACATCTCCTGGCATTATTTATTTAACTATTGCATCTAGGGAAATGGACAATAATCCTCAGGTGACCTCACAGATAACTTGGTCCCATGCCATACAGGAATTTAAATGTAATAATCAGGACCTTGAATTGCACACATATTATACTGGAAGCCAGTATAACATGTGCAGCAGTGGTGTTGCACAGGCAAAGTTTGGAACACTTCAAACTACTACATTCTGAACCAGTTGGCTTCTGAGAGATTTTCAAGAGCAAACCTGTATATGGATGGATTATTGCCCTAATCCAACTGGGAGTAAAATATAAATGACAGTGAGCAGAACCTCTGGTCCAGGAATGGGTGCAATTAGCACATTAGATGAATCTGTGCAAAACACCTGGGCCACTTGGTCAAGGTTTGCTGCTGCTGGTTTAATTCTATAAAGGTCTAATGCAGGCTTTCCTGCCTTAGACTGTGGACTGGTAAAAGTCCATGGCCCATTAGGAACTGGGCCATGCAAGCGAATGAAGTGTCATCTATGCATGTGTGGGATCTAGATTGTTCGCCACTGAACTAGTCCCTAGCGCTCAAACAATGCTGGTCTAAGGCATTGTTTCTTAACCTCAGCTATTTTAAGATGTCTGGATTTCAACTCCCAGAATTTCCTAGCCAGGTTGGGAAATTCTGGAAATTGAAATACGCACACCTTAAAATGGCTGAGGTTAGAAAACACTGGCCTGAGGTATCTGCCAGACTGTCTCTTTCATACAGAATCATCCTATCCCACAAAATGAATTAGTGACACCCCCATTATTGAGGGGGTGAAGAGTGTGGAGGCAGTTGTTCTGTGGCATTCCCTTTCCTTTGAAATAATTTGCCCTTGGTCTTGTAGAGATTAGTGAAAACTGACTTGTTCTGGAGGGCTTTCTAAGAGCAATTAATAGAATCCATCTGCATTTTGCATTGTGGCTCTGTGTTTCTTGTTTTGGTTGCAATCCTGCTTTTCATATTCTGCTGTGAGTCTGTGCAGATTGTGATCTATATTAACATACTAAATATGCTACTCAATGTTACCTTGTGGCTATACAAAGGATGCTTGTGGGAACAGTAAGCTTTTCAGATGTATAATCCTATGCCCAACTTCCAAGGAACTCTGGCTTCCTCTGGAACATAATACAACAACTCCTGATTTAGTCCCAAGTTAAATGGCTTTAATTAAACTAATATCCGGTTCTTGAAATCTTTCCATGAATGATGGATATTTTATAGCAGGAACCTTGGTGGGAAATAGCCGCTTTCAGAGGCTGTGAGTCCAGTGAGCTACCATGGAGAAACAGAGAGGACTATGGTTTTGAATCAATGACATGGACAAGTGCACGGGCCTCCTGCTCCTGTCATGACCTTCTGAGAGAAATTTACCCTAAAAACAAGCAGAATGGTGTGAGAGGACATGGAAGATCTAACCTGCTCATCCTTCTTGTCCTGCCACATTTGTTCCTTGGATACCAAACTGGAACAGGAGATGTGACCTCCAGTGCAATGTAGTGATTTTTAGGGTCAGATTTGAGGACTGGGGAGATCCAAATCACTACTCAGATTATGACTGTGATCCAAGTCTTTTAGGGTAACCTCAGCACCAAAGATTATACAGGTAGTCCTCAACTTACAACAGTTCATTTAGTGATCACAATCGCACTGAAAAAAGTGACTTGTGACCATTTTTTCAGAATTATGACCATTGCAGCATTCCCATGGTCATGTGATTTACATTCAGAAGCTTGGCAACTGACTCACATTTATGACCATTGTAGTGTCCCGGGTTCATACAATCACTTTTTGCAAACTTCTGGCAAGCAAAATCAATCAATCACTTAACAACCATGTTACTAATTTAACAACTGCAGTGATTCACTTAACAAATGTGGCAAGAAAAGTTGTAAAATGGGAGAAAACTCACTTAACACATTTCTCACTTAGCAACATAAATCTTGGACTCAATTGTGGTCGTACGTTGAGGACTAGCTGTAGTTAGGAGAAATGGAGGGAGGCTGTGAGGAGAAGAAGTTACAAATGGCATCTCTACTTGTGTCACCGATTGGTCATGAGAACTTGCCAACTTTGTTGTTGGCTTGTTGGTTCTCCTGATAGAGCATTTGCCTGCTTTACTATTTAATCATCCCATTTTCTTTACCACATGTGCTAGCTGTGGTACAGTGAATTTGTACCTAATTCTGAAACATGCTCTCATGCAATTTAGCCTTTAAACAAATGTAACAAAATCCAGATGGCTGCTTTTGTTAGAGAAAAGTTATTTCAGAAGGGGGCAATTTGGATCCAAACATATGGGAAGTGTATATGTGTTTAACTCTCTCACTGTCTATGGTTTTTCTCTAGCTACTCTTTCTCTTCCCCATAGGATTCCTGAAGTATGTTTATCTTTTGTGCACTATTTGGCTGGTAGAGTACCCGCTGTTTGGCC
Source organism: Pseudoxenodon macrops (assembly GCA_032467955.1). Taxonomy (NCBI): domain Eukaryota; kingdom Metazoa; phylum Chordata; class Lepidosauria; order Squamata; family Pseudoxenodontidae; genus Pseudoxenodon; species Pseudoxenodon macrops. The sequence continues at coordinate 11,938 of JANHFT010004130.1, forward strand.
CGATCAAGCAAAAGTGGTTCAACGCATTTTCAGTTTTAAAATCTGGGAAATGTGAAACTACATGGGAGCTGTGATTGCATGACTCAATGGAAAATATCCAGATTTGAGGTCTACATTTTCTAAATTGTTTGGGAAAATACCTTTTAGGAAGTTCAGGTTTTGATATTCTACAAGCAGCCTTGAAAATTGTGTAGTAGTAAGTATACTGTTCTGTCATAGTTGAGAAAGCTGAACATACAAATTTTAATTGGTGGATTATTCAACTACAGCTAATCACAGGCAACTAATTTCATCTTTTGCAAATGTAAAAAATAATTACTGCCAACCTGCCTTCCACTGAGGACCTGTACACTGCACGAGTCAAAAAGAGGGCTGTGAACATATTTACTGACCCTTCGCATCCTGGACATAAATTGTTTCAACTCCTACCCTCAAAACGACGCTATAGAGCACTGCA
>JANHFT010004130.1:12494-25164 GCA_032467955.1 Pseudoxenodon macrops
GTGTGTCCAATCACACCTGGCCAATAAAGAATTCTATTCTATTCTATTCTATTCTATTCTATTCTATTCTATTCTATGTAATTGGTGGAGTTGAAAATGAGTATTTGCTGCTTCTGGAACCTCTCAGCAAGAGGGAATGAAAGTATTCAAAAATAAAAAGAGCAATTGCCTTTTTTGTTCAGTGGTAAACTATTTTCAACTTCCTTCAGTACTCAAATTTGGAATCTACGCTAACGTCTTGGCCAGGGGCCAAATTACTTACGTTGAAGACAATTCCTTAATTAACTGGCAGCCTTAACTTTACCAGAAAGAAAACTTCACATTGAGCTTTTATGAAGGGCTTCCTGCTGAGAGTCGCCTCAGCGGGTCCACAGGTATCCCGACCGTTTGTAACACCCTGAGGCCAGCAAGAACCTTTAATGATCCCCGGTCCTGCTGCAGCCTGAAGCTGGGCGAGACGGAAGTCTGTGACGAGGTGGCGGCGCAGCGCAGGTGGCGGCCCAAGAACCCGGCTGAGTCCAGGTACCTTTTGGCTTAGAGCTCCAGCCTTTGGGGGGGCGGGGGCGGGGTTCGGCTGAGGGAGCCTTTTGCCAGCAGCCGGGAAGGGTGCACGACAACAACTTTGCGGATTCCTCGCAAGATTGCTGCTGCTGGTTGGGAGCGGGGAAGGTAGGGCAGGGCCTCCACTTGGAGCTCCGCCTTCAGGACGCTGGGCTGCTCCGTTTGGGGCCGACGAAGCCGGTGCGAAGCGAGGAGGAAAGACCACGGCTGCCCTCGCGGGGTCTGCTTGCAAGAGAATCAGATCGGAGCCCCCGCAGCTTCGAATCGCGGGATCCTCACAATCCCGCTCCAAGCAGGGAATTTCTGCCAAGGGGAGCGAAGTCCCGAAAAGAAGCGCCAAGCAGGAGCGTTTGTGGAAAGAAACCTGGCTAGCTGGCTGGCAGAAAGGCGCTTTGACACACACACACACAAAAGCTGGTAGCCACAAGACACCTCCCGTCCCAAGCCAAAGATCCGGACTGGCCGACAGACTCCGGATTTAGCGAGTGGGAAAAGCCGGGCCAGAAAAGGGGGACCCGGAATCCTTGCGTTGGGCTATGAGAACTCTCTCCGAGGATTGCTTTAGGAGCCAGACAACAGGCTGGCTGGGCGGCCGGCTGGCAGGTTCCCGTCTCGCGGAGGCGCTGTGGAAAGGTTGCTGCTAGCGAGATCCGAGTGAGTGGATCGGGGATCCCTTTTGGGGATCCCACAAATATATATATATATATGTCTGAGCGAGAAAGAGAAAGGGGAGCAGCGAGAAAAGAGCGATCGGAGGAGCACTTTTCCAGCATCTCATCTCCACCACAGATTTGAGTGACCCTTCTCCGCTTTTCTTTTTCCCAGAGAGATCCTCCCACTCCGATAGAGCATCCTGACCGCACCAGCCAGGTGGGTACTTTGGAGCAGAGTTGATCCGCAAACTGCTCAATTTCGCTGCCTGCCTTCCTGCTTGGGGGAAAAGGATCCTGGGGCCCATTGGAGAACCTGGAAGTGTGTGGCCCCAGGAGGCTGAGTCCATGGACGCTCGGGTTCTGCTTCCTCCCTTTTCCTTCCTACAGATCAGGCTTCTTTCTTGTGTCAGATGGCTTGGCTAAAGGGGGAGGGAAGTGGGGAGAAGAGGCATAATTGAAAAATCAGGTCATGATTTCAAACTGCTGCACAGCTGGCTCGTGGCTGTTCCATGTTCAGCATAGAGGCAGCCCTTTTTGCTGTGTTTTATTGTTGTTGGATACACTTCTGTAGCTATAATCTTCTCCCTCTCTCTTTTCACCCCACCAACCCCCCAAAATTCTGGAGGGTTTATGAAGAGCATCTGTTGAGCTGTGCTTGACTTGTTTTCCTCCATTCCGCCCCCAGGATGAGATCTGTGTCTGTTGGGGGAAATTGCATCCTGTTAGATAAATGCATATTCCTTTGTGTGCAGGGCAAAAAGAGCCTGGGGAGAATTGGGGGTGCAATGGAGTTGAGGGTCTCTAAGGAGAGGTGCGGGGTTGAAGATCTCTAAGGAGAGCAGAAGAATGCCCTTTGATGGGAGGGTTTGTGATACCAGCTGCCTCACCTTGCATCTTTATTGCCCTGCTAATATATTTTGAATTCCTCAAGAGAAGAGGGATTTGCAAACATCTGTGGTCTCTTTTTCACAGCATAGGTCAGCTTGCTTGCATCTCTCCCTCTTCTGTGAAAAAGAGATTCTTCTCAACCCCATTGCAATGTTGCAATGTTTCCTTTGGAGCTCCCTTTGCCTGACAGAAAAAGCAAATGGATATTAGAGACAGTATTACTTACATCACCTGGAATTCCCCCTCTCCATTTGCCCTGGCCTGAAGGGGAGGGGAAGGGAGAACCCCCTTCTTATTAGAAACACGAGTCAAAACATGAAACTTGTCAAAAGCTTTCTTAAATCACAGCTAATCCGCTCCCCCTGCTAGGCTGGTCCAGACTGGCTCCCCGCTCTCTATTATGTGGGATACACAATGAATGATTTTTCCTGTCTTTGCACAGATTATGCATAGCATTTACAAAGGCAGTGGGAATCACACAGACATGGATTTGTTAATCCAGTGGAAAGCTAGTAGGATCTGCTACCATGCTTTTAGATTGCTGGAGAGAGGGCTGTGGTGGCCATTGGCCTTTTTACACAACCCAGTGGTGTTTGTGTGAGCTGCTTTTCTGTGTTTCCTCTGGTTTCAATGTCCAGTTTTCCATGCATTGTGACAGGGAGGAATTGTTTCTGACTGAGCAAGGCTCTTACTATGTTGTAGCTGCAAATGCTGAAGCTTTGTAGGATCCAGCCCTAACAGAAATAGCCTAAGATGAACATTCGGTGGTAACCTTAAGAGTAGGGTGTACATTTATGGAACAAATAATCCCCCCCCCCCAGAGACTGACTAGAAGGAGGTTTTGAAAGAAGAACCATTGGTAGTTTTGTATCTATTAATCCCCATTCAACTCTGTTAAACAGATTTCTATACTTTAAAAAAATCTGCAAAACCAGTTTCAACCAGAGGTAATAGTGGAACAAATATACGTTCTGTGTAGCTTGAAAAGGGCTGCCTCTCTCACATGCCTTTTCAGCACTCTCAATTTACATAATTTATATAGTCTAGGAACAGTTTAACCCTGAATCTGTTTATAAGATTGCAGCCTTATGTGTGGTAGTGCAAAACATACAGTGACGTGCTGGGTTCCATTCGGCACCTCTTCCTTGGGGAAGTTGCCACCTGCCATTCAGCTTTTGGACTTTTTGCTGTACAATTCCATGTGCAAGATGCTCCTATATTTTGGTATGAATGGATAGAATTGTAAAATGTTCCAGAACTGGGCTGTGCAGACAGATGAATCCAGCTGAGCTGCCCACAACTGCTAACTTAAAACCATCCCTGAGGCGAAGATATTTCTGTCTCTTATGAAGTTCCTTTACCAAAGCACACACAACTGACAACTTGTATTGGGTAACACAGCTGTCCAGTTGTACTTAGACACATTTTACTGCCTGGCTCCAATCAATTTGTTGTTTACCAGAGCAAGTTGCTTGCATTCTTCTGTTGGTCGGCAATTGAGAATATATTTTTCCTTTCAGAAATATTTTAGAGGTTGAAGCAAGTGTTAGTATAGACTTTCTTTGTCTATGGAGATTCTCAATCATCCAGGTCATGGTTGTCCCAAAACTGCTTTTTCAAAAGGCAACTGGACTTTGTTTTTCCTTGAAGACGTTTAGCTTCTCATCCAAGAAGCTTGTTTCAGTTTTGAAAAAAACACTTTTGGGATATAGGCTTTCTTAATTTCTTTTATCCCTTTCCAATTCTTTGCCAAAATATTGCTGTGATCATAACTTTTTTTCCTTGTTTACTGGTCTTAGATAGGATAATCTCACTTTTGCTATGCACATTTAACATTCTGTTTATCCCAATGGTGCTTGTGCAAGTGAATTTCCCTGTTAGATGATCCACTTGCATGCAAACTCCCTCTTTTGATCACACTTTGCTGCTCCTGCTGGCAGCAAAGTCTGTTTCCTGCATTGGCTGGTAGAGCTTCCTCAGTTGACCCCAGACCTCCAACAGAGACAATTTTTACTGTTGCTCCCTGTGTCTTGCATGCTGAACTTATTATTACTTATTATTATTGAACTTACATTGCACTGTTTTCCCTAAAGTCTTCTCTGACTTCAGCTTTATTTCTGGTCACTTTTGTACTTGGGCCCATGATATTTTCTTGTCATGATATGGATTTAGCCAAGTATTTCTCCATCTTAAGATGTATGGACTTCAACTCCCAGAATTCCCCAGCCAGCATGCTAGGGAATTCTGGGAGCTAAAGTCCACATGATTTGAGATTATTGAGTTTGAAAAACCCTTAGGCTAGTCTACCTGAACTTCCTAGAGGATTTCCCATTCAAATACTAAGTTGCTTAGATAGTATATCTTGTGACTGTAATAGAGATATTGCCAGACTAAAACAGGAATTTTGCTAGATCAGGAAAAAAAGTCTTATTTTGTCTGTTTTCATCATTGTTTTCCAAAATGGTAGTTTGATGCTTCAGGGAAGCTCAAAATGTTTTACATGTTGTGTGTATTGATACTTATTTTATGGACACTTGAGCCAAAGACCAGAAATGTATTTTATAGGGTTTTTTTATTAATTGAACTGTGGATTATCCATCAGTTTTGAAATGCCAACCCTCTGAAGAAGGTAAACATATTAAATAAAACTATCATGTGAAATACAGCCGGTCTACTGATTGTTATTCGACATTCCTAATTATTTGTAGCACTCCAATGCTCCGAATTTAGTGATTGCTTATAATTGCAATCCTGCCTCTAGTTGTTCTCTCCAGTATTTGTACAGGAACTTGTAGAATCAAAGCATATTCCGGACTCAATATCAAAATTATTGAACCAGATTGAATCCAAGTTTCTTTTCAGAGACATTTGATGAGCTACCTGATTATCATGTTATGGTCTCACCACAAATGTTTCTTCATATATCAACACATTAATGTGCCAGAGCTGCTCACAATCTGGGTTCCTTGGACACATTTTATCAAGAGCAGCTGTTTACAGAAGGGTATAATGCTGGCATAAAGTTTATTTCACAGGGATGGATCTGTTGATGATGGCCAAGGATACCTGCCAGTGTAGGCAACTTGCTACTTCATTGCCAACATGGTATCCTACAAAACACGATTACTACAGAGAAGGCTAAAATAGGCTTCGTATAGTTTACAATAAAGCAAAAACCCTACCTCCATCTAGAAAGCCAGAATCACACATGCATATGATGAGACCCCACCACTTTGTCTTGCATAATTGAAACCTCTATTGCCCTCCCCAACTACTAAACTGGTTTGCTATATTATATGCAGTCTGGGCTACAAATGAAATCCTATGTGGATGGAATCCCAATTCTGCCAAGAATGCTGAGTTTTGAAGCCTTATAAATTATGCAAACTCACATAGTTTGTCTTTTCATAATCCATAATGCTAATTTTACTAGACTGCTTCTGCTGATTTTGGAATGGGAAGGAAAGTTTCTACTTTGGTCATGGAAAATCTTGTTTCTTGATTTTAAAAATCTTTACATCTTCAAGAACCTCTCTTTCTCAAAGAAAGCTAAATTTTCTATAATTAAAACACATTGTACACTGCCAAATTGCTATATTTTTATGGGCCTGAGTATAATAGTCATGTACACACACTACACTGTTTGATTCAGCAAGGATTTAATATGATTTGTTTATATATTGATTTCTGGATGCTATTTTCCAATAAATTATCAAAGAGATGACATGGTTTTACTCTGAGGTATTTGTTATACAATTCATATTGTCTATTAGTAATAATTATGTAGGATTATTTAAATTTGTTTTGCCACTTGCAAAAGTTAAGCTACCAAATCTATCTAATTTAGTTATTCCTCAGTAGCTTCTAGTATATTTCCAGGCCCATTTTAAAAAAACAGCAACTGGTTTTGATCTTCACAGCTTGGAGCTGTGGGACTTGTGGAATTACTTTTTCCCACATATATATAATCAATTTTTTTAATGCCTTATATATTACCATGCTACTTTTGAATTCATACTTTGTTGGAAGCTGCCATGAAAACATTCTGTAAGAGGATAGGTAACCTGTAAACACTTAAGAATAATAATGGATTTCTTTTCCCTAGGGAGACAAGCTTGCATATAAGTATCTGTCATTTATAAATCAACAATATTGCTTTGTTTCACCAGATCTATCTGCACATACTTATAACAGATGCAAGGCAGAAGAAGCAAAGAAAAATTTCTGTATGTGTTTTCCTGGAGGGGATATCTGTCTATCACAGGAAAGATAGCAGATTAAAATTTATAAATTTTGAATACTATTTCTTCTTCTCTTTCTTTTGTGAAAAACTAAGGCAACTTTTTATATTTTTAAATTCCTTTGAACAGATGTGTTGTAAGGGCTGATTCAGGCACATATGTGAATTCCTTGCACATTGCAATTTTCAACATGTGTTCAATAGAGTTCAATTGCACAATAGAGATCTATGTGCAACATTACAGATAGATCCAAATGAGGACCTCTTCCTTTTCTAGACTCATGTGCCTAATGAATGGGAAAGCAGAATAGAGCTCTGAGCTCCACTGGTAAGTTTATACATTTCCCAGCACTGCCTATTAGTGTCCATGTGGTTGTATATGCATGCTCAGGAAAGGAAAAACTCATATGCCTGAGCGTCTAAGGGAAGCCTGTTCTTCTAGATATCTAAGTGTGTAAACCCCTCTCAGATGTATGTGCTGCCCAGTATATAATGGATAGGGAAGAGATAAAAAGCCTTACTCTCTATTCCCATATGGTGAATCTGATATATACTGTATGAAGGCTTGCTTGTAATCTTCTTTGGTTTGGATGATTGGCTGACCAAGACCGTAGCACTGTTTCTAAACAGATGCAATTTAGATATCTTCATGCTGAATCCAAACAAGAGATATGGTTAATTATCAAGAGTAGTAAAAAATGGTATGTGGGCACAGTTAGTCATTGGCAGCTTCTACAATAAGGTGGCAAAAGGTGGGCAATGCATGGATTAGAAGAGAGATGGATTGATGCAGCTCCTGGAGCTGCTTGTCATTTATTGCTGACGTTTGATAGCAAACTACCCCACTGAATTTCCAAAGGCATAAGGAAATTGCAAGAATGTATATGTTGCTTTCCTTTCAGGAGGTCAAAGTAGAATATAGTAGTTCCTTCTCCCATTTTCCCCCTCAGCAACCATTCTATGAGGTAAATTGAGCTAAGGATCCAGTTTGGTGTAGTGATTAAGGCCTAGAAACAGGAGACCATGAATTCTAGTCCCACATTAGACCCAAAGCCAGTTAGGTGACCTTGGGCCAGTCACTCTTTCTTAGGTCTAGGAAGATGACAATGGCAAATGACTTCTGAGAAAACTGCAAATGGCAGGAATCAAAAACTGACTCAAAGGCACAACACACAAAAAAGTAAAGTAGGCTGACCTGAGAGAGAGTGATTGGCCCAAAATCCCCCAGAGAGCATCTGAGGGGGAATTTGAACTGGGTGTTTCCAGTACCAGTACAGTTATTTAACAATTGTATCACAGTCTAATAATCTCTGAAATTATCCAGGATGATATGATTATATACAATTAAAACTCAGAAATACAGTATTTTGGAATCAAACTGTTTACTTTTTAAAGTTTTTTTTTTGTCTTTTCAAAAGCCTCTTAATGACCAAAAAAACCCAACACTAAATGTGGGTTTTGTTTTTGTTAAAATATAAACCGGTCAAAGACCAAACGATGATAATGATGATGTTTAAATATATGCAGTTCTTTTGGAAGCTGTTTAAGAAAAAAAAATATGGAAAAAATAGTTACGCATCTGTGTTGTACTGTCTGGTAAAGCTTATACACGTTCTTTCTGCACGTGGTGGGAACATCTGGCTGGCACTTCTGGAAGCAAAATATTTATTTTACGTTTTCATTCATTTGTTTGATTAACTACAGCTTTGGATCTTTTTTTTGAAAAAAATCTGGCTCTGCTCACTTTCGTCTTTGCTTCAGTGAGCTATTCTTACTGCTCTTGTTTGCACTTTGCACAAGATTGAATGTAGCTATTGGTTCAAAAAATGGTTGTTCTCTCCAATCAAGAGGGAATTCTTTTTTTCACTTTGACAAAAAGTGAGCTTGTCTGTGGGTGGGTTTTGTTTCTGTTTTTTGCCTGCCAAAGAGATTAAATTGAGAAGAACCTTGCAATAACTGTTCAGAAATGTATTGTTAGACGTACTTGAGAAACGTCTTCTACAGATTTTCAATTTTCAATCCAGCAATTTCTCCACCCAAAAAACAACAACAAAACAACAGAGGTGGGTTTGAATCTTCTTAATGCCGGTTAGCTCAGGGTTGTGCCTCGAGCGCGCGCAGCAGTTAAAAACTAGCTTTTGCGCATGCGCAGAAGCAAAATCCAAGACGACGGTGCCCATGGAGACACCGACAGAACCGGCTCTGTGACATCATCACAGAGTTACTACCGGTTTTATAGAGCCGGCTAGAATCTGTAGGAACCCACCTTTGCAAAACAACAAGAACAACCCAATAAAAAACAGGTGGTAGCAATTAATTATGATTTGTTTTTAAAAAAACTACTATTTTGGAATATTGGTCTTTTGCAAATGAACCCTTAAATTGCATATGGCTTTTTAAAAATGCTGTCGCAGATCAGAGTGTCTCATACAGTTCCTGGTTGTTGTGCTGGGATAAATTCCCTGCACTGGGAGAGAATTGTACAGTGTTGCAGAGACACTTTTCTTGCCTACAGGTTGAAAAGGAGCGCAGCCTAGCAAAAGCTTTACCAGTTGATTCATCTGATTGTATAAAGTGGCCCTTCCACAGCTGGGCTCTTCTCTTGTATTAAGCCTTGAAGGAGGTCTTGCTAATTGATGAGGTGTAAATGGCTTTGTCAGAGAGCTGCTTGTAATTCCAAAGGGACACCTGCTTATCCGTTTACACATGTCCCTGCAAAGATTTTTTTCCCCTTTTCCTGTACACAAAATGCTGCTCTGTACTGTTCCCTTTCCATCACCTCTTTGTCTGAGAAACTCGGCTGCCTGTAGCTTGTTAACCTCCTCTGGCTTTTCACATCCTCTCCCTTCTTCCCTCCTTCTCTGTGTGTTCCCCATCTGGGAAGGTCACACAGAATTGATGCAGGGCAAGATTGCTCCAACACGTTTTTTTAAACAGCACCTGCTCATTACACCTCCCTTGCCATCCTTCTTGCTTTCTCTTCCTAGCCTCAGTCATTCTGAACATGCACTGCCATTTGTGCACTCATCTTCACCTCTTCCCTAAGTCTTCCATCAGAAATCTATCCTGTGGCAATTATTAATGCACAGATCTGTCTTCCTAGTTAACTCTGAGACTATAAAGTAGTCAGTATCTAAATATGTGGCTCATTTTAATAATCCTTGTGCCTCTGTGAGCTTGACTATGTAGCTTTAGCCAGCTACATCTTTTCTTGATTGATTGTTGGGGAGAAATTTTCATCAGTTTATCAGAAAATTAAGAGCACTCTTGTTTATTTGGGATCCTGTGGCCATTAAAATTTAACAGCTAAATAATTTCACATCTCCTTCAGTGTTCTTTCCTTCTACTCAGCGATAGCTAATTATAATTTCCAAGGAGCTCTAATTTGTCCTTAATTCAGTATCCGTGTAAGAGGTATCTGATCCTAGGTGGAACAAAATGACTTTTTTGTTTTATGAAATGCTTTTTCAATTATAAATATGCAAGAAAAAAGGTAGTTAAAAACAAATGGACTCCTGTGACAGGTGTAGAAACCATATGGTATGTCATATGCCCAGAACAACAATATGGACATCTTAATGTTGACCATTGGAGAATTGCCAACTACAGCCACCAACTGTTATGCCATTAATATGAGGGTGGAGTTCCTGCAGGGAGATTTTTAAAAAGTCAAGGTAACAGCTACAACTATATAATCAAAGCCCACCCAATTTTTGATCCTTTCTCTGAAGACACCCGTATGAGGGAAAAATTAACATTTAAATTGCACTTAATGTGTTTATCTGTATTTATAGATCATGTGCGGTTCTGAAATCTTGTGAATGGATTACAAAAAAATTGAAGGGGAAACAACATTCGGGACCACAAATTGCTGAAGCAGCTCTAAAATGAGGCCTGAATTAAAAGGGAAAGGGTCAGACTCTGCTAGAAAATGCTAGTATTTTTTATAGTATTGTTATAAAAACTGAAACTGTATTTATTTAGATATTCATATCCTTTGAGCTGGTATATTTGTAATTGGATCGTATATGCTTAGAGGAGGGAACGAATGGAAGTTCACATTAGATATCCAAAAATGCTGCTTGCCCTCACTTAAATGCTTATTTCCAATTTCCTCTCTTATAACTAAATATGCTGCCTTATGCTCAGTTGTTTCATCTGGCTCAAAACCTGACTTCTACACACAAAAATATCATTGTAGCTGTGTTGCTTTGAGAAATATGTGAAAACGGAGAAGAAACAAAAATTCATGTTGTTTGCTTCCAAAGACTAGATGTAGTCTGCTATATCAAACACCCAATATAGAGTTTGCATTTGGTTGACTTTCTCTGTCTTGGGATTCTTAAAAATGTGGCCCTCTCATGGCTTAAAAAACTAATTTGGGGGATTTCCCTTCTCCTCCAATAATATATTGCTCAGTGAAGAATTCCAGTTGATTCAGAAGTATGCAAGTTTGTTTCTGCTATTTCATTTTGTCCTACTGAAGGATAATACTACTCTAAAGTATTTTTAAAAATAAGGATTTTTTCTTAGCTTTTGTTAGGAAACATCAATAATTTATTAAACAAAGTGCTTAACAATCTCTTTGCTGCTCTCCTTGACAGGTGGGAAGGATCTGTGTGAATGATCTGTGCTCAGGAGGCTGGCTGATTCAGATACTCAATATGTTGTTAGGTAGATGCTCATGGTAAGGCAGAAAAATCAATGGTAACTGGCTTGCTCATCAACACCTGAACACGCTGCTAATCCATATTTTACAACAGCAGCATGTTTAAAAAGATGTTGAGAATTTCTTGCAGTTTGCTGGTAATGGGTACATTCAGGAAATGGCTATTGGATGCCTGTTGGTGTTTCCAGAATCTGTCTCTCCATGGAAAAAAAAATTTAGCACAACGGGGTGAGGTTGCTATAGGGGACTTTCCCCCCACCTCTTTTGTCAATTTGGCTCCATCTGTGCCTTGCGTGTTTTACTCTGAACCATGCTGACAGAAAAGCTATATCCTTTAGGGAGATAAAAGAAGGATATTAGAAATGGAACGGCTACACAGTAAAGGTAGTTCAATCAATGTTATATTCTTCCCCTTTAACTTTTAACTTTTATTATTCCTAAATTTGTTTTTAATGACTCAGATATGTTCGATAACTATAATGCTAGTGAATACAGCCTGGGGATAATAAGATCTATGATACAGCTGATGATTATCTCACAAATTTTATGAATCAGGCTGACAAAATATATTGGACATACAGTTCTGTCCTTTCTCTCACTGTCTAAGGCTCTTTGGCTTTTTCTGCCATTTTTCTTCATCCTCTTGTTGTTCCTCTGCCAAGCCACATTGTTGTTACTTCTGAGCCACAATTTGCTCCAATTCCAGGCTGGAAACTCCTTTGAAAAAAAAACGGCTTCAGTTCCAAAGTTAAAGATAATGTATTGTTATAGTTGGTCAGATATTAGTAACACTGAAAGTTTAACTTCTTATGAAATAGGGAAGAAAGGAATGTGATGCTCCTTTTGCATCCCAATTGATATCTTAGAATAAATCCTATGATCTCTGATTTGAAGCATGCCTTATAAAAAGTATGCATTTTTTGGACCTGATTGGTTTGCTGGAAGAAAATGGGCAAGATCCATTTTCACATTTTATTTTCGCAATGAGTTTTACAGCAGCTTAACAAACTCTCTTTGATCTGATACGAATTGTTCCTCCACAATGGGTTTGAAGTCATGTGGACTTTAGGCAAGGTAACCGTGCACCGAATTCATGAAAAAAATTGTCAGTTTTTTTTTAACCAATTGAGTGAAGGGGGCAGAGTTTGATTTTGTTATGTTTCTATATCTGATTGCCAGGAAAAACTGAATGGCCAGTAGTCAATTGTTTTTTTTTTCTTCCTTCCAAACTCAATAGTTTGAAGTAATAACAGCTGGCTCCTTTTCTATTCATGGTAAACGCTCATAGAACAGAATATTTTTCCAGGCACAGCTCACTTATAAAATATCCTTCATTCAAGAAAAACCAAGCAAGCAACATAAATATTTATCAGTCATACATTGTTTTTTATAGTGTGTTGGTTGCATCTTCCATTGTCCTTTTTACTATTTACATATGTATTTGTTTTTATGCCTTGCTAGCTGCCCAGAATTATTCAATTAAGATAGGAAACTATATTCATTTACTAAATAAATAAATAAATAAAATTTTGTATTGGTTATGACAAACCAATGGCAGGCTACGTTCACATGTACTGAGGCCATTTTCTGAACTGCTGTGGAATTTACTGTTGTTAGTAGAGAGGTGTGTGCGCGTGCGTTAAAATACAGCTTTAGCAG
>JANHFT010004130.1:40597-57934 GCA_032467955.1 Pseudoxenodon macrops
ATTGTTTGATTATAATAAAGTAGAGACAAATCCCGGTTCGAATTTCAGTGCTTTTAAGAAGATATCTTTCCAAAGCCTCGCCTTCTTTTAAAGATTCAGACAAAAAGTTTTTTCCCTCCCTCTTTAAAAACGTTTTCTTCGCGTCCTTTTATTGTGATTGTTCGGCTGCTAGCACTTAGCTTTCATATTCTTCCCCCTTGTATTTCTTGGGGTTGTTATTTATTTTTTAAGAAAGATTTTGCCCAGATTGGTTCTAGCAAACCAGTCCAAACCAGCAGGAACCCACCTCTGTTCTGAACCCCAAGCAGTCCAATTAAGTAAAAAGTGTGATATATACAAATGTATTTTATTTATTAGATTTTTAATCCCTCCTTTATTATATCCCTTCATGTATGGCCTTCATAAGTAACTTTATAAATACTTTATAAGTAACTCAAGGTGATTAATATACATAATACCCCTTCCTCCTCCTGTTTTCTCCACAACAACAATCCTGTGAAGTGGCTTGGGCTGAGAGAGACTGACTGGCCCCAAATCACCCAGGCATCTTTCATGGTTAATCTGGGACTAGAACCCAGTCTCCTGGCTTCTAGCCTGGTGCCTTAACCACTAGACTAAACTAGCTCTCCAAAAATTCCAAAAAGAACTTGAATTTGCATTAAGTGAAAATGTCCTGAATTTGCATTAAGTGAAGATATCCACCATTTGCTATTAGTCAAAAGGTATGTTACAGTGGTGCATTTCAAGATTAGGAAACCCACCTACGCCACTTGCTCCAATCTGTAGGTTTCTTTTACTTGGAAAGAGGCCAAGCCTCAAAATATAGCCAGCCCTGCATGAAGATAAGCAGAAATTGAGCAAAATGAAACCATATGTTGCATTGTTGTTCTTTCTTCTTTTCCTTCTCACTTTTCCTCCTCCTGGAGAGGAGGGAAAGTAAGGGAAGTCACTTTCACTCCTCCCTGCTTTTGCATGTGTGTGTAGATAAATCATCCAGTTGTGAATATAAGGTGAAGAAAAAGGTGTTTGCACAAACAATATTTTGTTATGTATGAATGTACCTGGTACGTACAGATTTACAGAAGGCAATCTGTATTTTGCTCTTGGATGTGAGTATAGAATTTTATTGGTGACTAAAATTGCCCCCAACTTTTATCCAATAAAAAAACTTTGATCCAGTTATCGCTAAGATCATTTCAGGTTCCTGGCGAGCTTTCATGGTGTCCTCCTTACCATCTGTAGAGCAGTGAGCTCATTGCAGAATTAACTGTTGAAAAGCTTGATTGATTTATTAAATTTATATAGCAACCCATCTCACATACAGAACAGATGTTGGGTCAGCTGGAAATCTCTTGAAATAAGGAGATAAATAATTGGGACATCATTTAGGAAACAACATTGCAGGCAAAGATTGTAATTTAAAAAAAACTAGGTTGAATCTAGCAATTGAAATAGCTTAATATCAATAATTTAGATACTTATTGCCAAAAAAATGTGAGTAAATATGCAAAGGCAAGGGAGTTTAAAAGTAACTGCATTCATACCAATGCAATACGTTTGATACTCCATTCTGGCAAAATGGTTTTGTAGTTGTTTGGCTTGATGTATATCCAGGCCTATTTTTGAGTGTTAATTGCTAAAGAGTTTTTAATTAACAATTCCAACTCTCCAACTTCAACAACTCCAGTCAATCCAATTGTTTCTTTATTCCGGGCTGTTTTTCATAAACAATTCTTGTCAAGCTTATTACTGACTTGTATAGGGTTGCACTCTTGGCTTCTATAACATACTTTGAGTGAATTGATGCCTGTGAGTTTTTGTAGCTTTCTCAAGATAGCTTGCAAACTCAGTATTTATAAAGTCGTCCAATCTGATTGACTCTTTCAATTTTTTCCCTTGACTTAAGTGACCTTGAACTTCTTCCAAGGATTGTCAGGCTTTGTGGATGAGCAGATGCTCCTGGAAGATAAGCAATGATGTTGCAAAGAGGGAGGAGATAATAGAAGAGAAAGACACTAGCAGAGGGGTGGAAATAGTGCCTATGAGCCAGAGAAATATTTTAATTGAATCGTATGCCTGATAGAAACGGATGAGTAGTAAACATTAAAAGAAAACCTGTGTCCCAGGAAAATGTTGTAAGATCCAATCTGGGTCTGTCACCAGCACCAGAGGTTCCTAGTGACTGACCCAGATTGGATCTTGCAAGAAGAAAATAGCTTAACCTATGTCTTTGGTCCATCTTTCAGAAATGCTACAGGGCAGAGTACAGTAGAACAAATCCTAAAAAAGTCTGACCATACCTTGAGACCTGGCAACTTTCAGACCTTTCAGGCCATATTACCGTAGGTATTAAAAACTTCAGTGGATAGGCCAACAAGATTATCTTCTGCCCAAAGCTAAAAAGATTGGAAATTGTAAAAAGTTTGAAAGATGCTTCCCTTCAGACTTGGGTTGCTTTGTACTTGCTTTGGATATGTGCCAGAAGAAAGCTGTGCACTCAGTTCTGACACCCCTTTTTGGCTTTCAGAAATGCTTGTTTACTTGAGATTTTAAAGAATTCTTTCATTGAGTTTCCTGGGTCATAGGTGACAGATGGCTGGATGAGCCTATTCAAATTCATCATTCTGGATTTGTGGGCTCTATGAATAAATTAAATAGATGCCAGGGAAAACGAGATAGAGATTTCCAAGTTGGCCAAGTAAAAATGCTGTTGTATTTTGTTGTTCTTCTTTCACTCAGATCCTGCCTGCATAACAGAATCATACAATACATCCCAGATGCAAAGTACAAATTATGTGGCTTTTGAGTTTCTGAAGAGAAATATTTATATTTTGGTTTCTATGCTGTTATTTCTGACTGTCCATATTACCAATGCTACACAGACAAATAAATATCCAGGAAAGATGGAGTTTCTAAATCTCCCAATCTCCTATTCTTAAATTTGTTATTTTTCAAGCATAGCTTGACACATGTAGTTCCTCTGAGAACAAGGAGTGGCAGGTATTGGATAGAGAAAGACAGGGTGTATAAAGTCAGCTTGTTTATGTAGGAAACGGTTTAGCTGGTGTCAACATCTCAAATAAAAACTGAGATTCTTACAGAGTCTTAGGGAACACAAACACTGACCTACCAGCCAACAATGGGAATTGCCTGGGAATCTATTTCAGTTGTAAGCAGTTTTGGCATGTCTCTATTGTGTATACTATGAATCCTTTCAGATAGGCTTTTATAATTCAGTTGTCCTGCTTCAGTCATAGAACTTTCCGGAAGGCTTGAGTGTCATTGTATTCTGATTCCCACTCTATTCCACTCTAGTCCAGTCCAGTCCATTCAAATCCATCCCAGTCCATTCCAATTTTCTCCATCTTCTCCTACCAGAAAAGTATCCATTCAAGAGAAAATAGCAAATTTGACCTGTCATATCCTTTGCTTGATAGCATTAAGGGGAGGGAATGGAGATTTTGCTGTATCCTTCTCCTGCCACACCCAACAAGCCACACCATGCCCAACAAGCCACGCCCACAGAATCAGTAGTAAAAAATTTTTAATTCCTCACTGGACAGCTTCCATTGCTGAATGCCACTTTATTTCCTGTTCTCTACTCCTGCTTTGTTTTGACCTCAGCATGTCCCTGCCCAAGTCTCTGGCTCATCCCTCGGTACTTCTCAAGCTATTGCTTGATATTGAATTACTGACTGTCTACTTGGATTATGTTTCTCCTCAGCCTTCAGTCTACCTATGCACGCTCCTTCTCCTGCTTCCTCAACATTTTTTCTGTTGCCTTCCCCCTGCCTGTCTCCTGCCATCTCTCCAGATAAATTTCCCTGATGTTCTTGCAAGCCTCACCCCCAAGCACCCACTTCATTCCCATACTTTGCTTAACAACTGCATGGATTGTTTCTGTCTTTGTTGAAGCCAGGCCATGAAAGTTGACTCCTGGCAACTGCCTGTATAAGTCCATGCAGTTTTCTTGGTGAGGTTTTTCCAAAGTGCTTACCTGATCCCTAATGCTGAGAAAAGGGGACTAGCCCAAGATCACCAGCTGGCTTTGTGCCTAAAGCAGAACTAGAACTCACAATTTCCCAGTTTCTAGCCTGGTGAATTAACCATGGCACCAACTTGTCTCTGGTTATGCAAAATTAGAAAAGAATACTTGTTATTCACGATGGATGTAAAGACTATTAGGTCTGACACGACATAGGTAATGAAATTGAAATTGAAAAATTACAAAAGGAAAAAGGAAAGCTGATATTGGGGATATTCACTACATTTTTATATTGCATAACTGACATTTCCTCTAGCAGATCTAGATGGCATACCTATGGTCTCCCCCACATGTAGGCTACTTCGTGAGGTAGGGTTTGTGGATGGAGAGAAAGTGCTTAGACCAAAGTTACTCATAGATTTCCATGGTTCTGTGGGAATTAGATACTAGATCTCACTCATCCCAGTCCAACCTCTTTACTATTTCACCACCTTTCACTACTTTGCACCATTTTTAAAATCCACCTGTAACTTTTCAACCAGAACAAATCTGACCAAAGGTCAAACAGTGAGGAAGAAGCTATGAAAATGAGGATTATGTTATAAATGTATGTTTCAATTTCTATCATTTTTAGTGGAATGTGCTTTCAAAAATGTTTAGAATAGACACTATACATAGCATGCAATCTAGCATGAAGGCTGAGCCTGCAATGAGAAATGTTCCAAAGGAAAGTCCAATTTGTGCAAAAAGGAATTCCCTCAGGGCAAATGTATGTACATTTTTAGGATGATTAAGAAAAACATGTATTAAATAATGATTTATGGTTTTTCTCCTTTCCTGGTAGGATATTAAATCGGGGAGTTTTTCAGGGTTAGTTGGTTTAGAAAGGTTGGTATAATAGCTTTTGTCTTTCACTTTCTTCTTTTATTGCAGGGCCCTTCACTTCTTTTCATGCGGAGCTGCCTGCGCTTTAGGACATTTAGACTTGTGGCCTTTCTTGTCCTATGGAATATCTGTTGTGGTAATTCTGGTTTATGGAAGATGCTGGAAGTTCCAGAGAAACTAAACGGATCCTAACACCATCAGGAGAATGAAGGAACAAGCAGTGATAATGGTTTGGCTATGGATAATGTGCCTTTTTGGCCTAGCATCTTCTCTAGAAGGTAAATGCAAAGTTGATTCACTCCATAATATAAATGTCATTTTTACCAAATCATTTTTGATTCCTAGTGCTCACATAACGTAATTTTTCCTCCATGACTGTTTATCCCTAATCTATTCTTTCAGGTCTCTCCACAGTGCACTCGCTGACACTGTAACCGAATCCATCGATCTTGCTGCTAGTAGTTATCTTCCTCTCTTTCCTTCCTTCCACCTTTCCCATTATGTTGAATATTTATCCACAGCTTCTTTATTTACAAGTGGCATTTGCTGCAGAGTAATGTTTTCAGAGGTAGCCGAAGATCCTTACAGATCCTTTCCTAGGCAGTTTTGCTCTTATGAGTACTGATTGTTAAATGACACTTCTAAGTATTTTATGCCAGATATATTGTAAGGCTGGAGGAAATCTTGAGTTTTCCAGTTCTTTTTTTTTAAAAATCCAGAGGCTACATATACTTTAGCTTTTACAATGCATTTTGTCTCAGTCCCACTCTTTCATTTATATATTTAATTAATATTAAATATGCTCAAATGCTGATTTATTATTAAACCCCTAAAATTTCTTGCCATTCAGAGAAACTCTACTAAGCTTCTGTGAATCCTGAAAGACATTAGAATTATTTGAGTTATTACAAATGTCCACACTGCAAAAGGCAGCAAAAGACGCTACTTCTGACGGTTGCTTTTTTAAATTAAAAGTTCTAGTCCTTGGGGTTTATAGAAAGAAAGAAAAAACATGCTTTTCAATGATGCTAAAGAAAGTAGAAAATGATAAAAATCTCAGATTTAAATTTAATATAAAAAGCTGCATAAGATAACCTGAGGAGCCAACCTAAGGAGCCACTGAGACGCTCACCATTCTTGATAGCAATCTTTAAATTTCTGAGGAATTATCTCCCTCTTATCTTCTAAACATCTGTGGATCCCCCGTAATTTATGAAGTAATTAAAAAAACAACTATTGTACTGATTTCAGGGCTGATTCAACCATTGAGGCAAGAAAGTATTGAGCTGAAATTAGTTTCAAGGAGGTACTTTTGCTTTATTGGTGTTTTTTTTCTTTCATCTATTCAATCGTATCCAATTCTTGGAGGTTGTCTGGACAAATCCTCACAATTTTCTTGGCAAGGTTTTTCAGAAGGTGGGACTAGAACAAATCATCTCCCCCACTTTCTAGCCTGATTCCTTTGCCAAACTGACACTGGTGTTTTTTTTTGGGGAGAATATCGTTATGCAGATATTTGGAAGGAGCATGTTTATCTCGGCAGAGTAGCAGCTTCATTAAAATTTAAGGGAGAAAACTGCTGGTATGCAAAAGGAGTAGAATGTAGGTCTTATTCATAGGTAGACGTTTATTCTTTTTGAAGTTTATTTTTAACTCAAGTTACCAATTATGATATTGGGGAAAGCTTGATGGGGATTCAAAATATATAAATATATATTTGATTGTATAGAACTGCTGTGACTTCTACATATGCAAATGTTTCGAAAAGAGAAGAGAAAATATATCATAATACTTCTCATCTGACTCCTTTCTGTTGTTAACTCGTACAGTAATAGGCTCCTACTGTACGGGTACTGATAATCACATCTTGGGAATTAAATATAATGTGGTGTGGAAATATTTTAAAGGGGCTTTGTTGTGGTCTGGCTTTGCTATGCCTGCTCTGCGGACTAGTTTGCACTTTGCTTTTTAATTGTCAAATAGAAGATGGCTGGCATGTCAAGGGAAGAATTATGCCACACTCTCACTTGTGATCATGCAAGCAGTGTGCTCTCTGTTGTGACCTGCTCCTTTAAATAATTGGATTTCTGTACTATAAACATCGGATTCGGGGAGGGAAATCCTTCCTCAGTGGCTGCTTATAGCAGAAGAAGCACTATCAACTGGATGAGTTAAAACAAGGAAGGGAAGGAACTGGATGATGCCTTTAAGATGATTGACCCCAGTTGTTGTTTTTTTAAGAGAAGGAATATCAAAACAAACAGAAGAAGAATTGGGAATGGGGAGGGGTAGGGATGGGGATGAAAGTATAATGACGTTTGGATGACCATGCTGTCAGATGGTTTATAAACAGTGAATGAACAGGGAGATAATTTTTTTAAAGCTAGCCTCTTTGTTTGGAAGGTGCCCCCATCTCCTTTTTTGTCTTCTAGTTCTGTTCCCTTTCTTGTCCAAGTCCTGCACACACCCCAACACTTCTTGTTTTCATTCATCGCAGCCTGGTCCTTTGCCTCCATTGGCTTCCCCCCCCCCGCCCCGCTTTCTGACCTGTCTTTTCCGGAGGCCTTCACGTGGGAGAGAAAGATGTGCATTCATCATGAAATGGCTCAGGTCAGTGAGCACATGTGGCCGCAGGGATTTTCTTTGGCCCAGCTACAAGAGTGCTCATGATACCCCTCTCTTTCCCTCCCTGGTTAACTTTCTATCCTTGTTTCCCCTCTCCGGTTCTCTTTGTCTGCCTTCTGACATTCCTCTGATACACCATCAATCCCCTTATAGTAGAACATCCATTTCCTCCACATTGTTATCAATCATGGCAAGAAGTGACTAATATAAGTCCTAATAGACTTAAAATATCTGTACCTCCATTTAAAAAAAAAAATATTTTCTGCCAAAACAAGATTGAATCCACACACACACACTCCTTTTTTTTTAAAACCCTCTGCAATGGTCTCTTGAAATCTAAATACTTTCCCTCCCTTCTCTGACTTTTGCTGCCTCCCTTTACCTAGAATTCCAGCCTAAGTAATATTTTTGTGCTGCTTGGTTTTTGAAGCCACCAACATTCTTCTCTTCAATTGAAACAAGATCTAATGCATAGATTTTGTGTTTGGCTGGCATTTATTCTTGACTGGCTTTTCCTTTTCCTTCCTAACTAGCTGTGACTTTAAATGGAAGCTCCATAGCCAGAATTCGAAGGGGCTACTGCTGATGCTACTGAATACTGTTTGCAGAGAAAGGGACTTGATTTCCTACTATGCCTGTGGGTTTCCCACAGATATCCAGCC
Source organism: Pseudoxenodon macrops (assembly GCA_032467955.1). NCBI lineage: Eukaryota > Metazoa > Chordata > Lepidosauria > Squamata > Pseudoxenodontidae > Pseudoxenodon > Pseudoxenodon macrops. The sequence goes on from JANHFT010004130.1 coordinate 48,755, forward strand.
GGCAAATGTTGGAAACAAGACGTTGCACTTCACAGGCCTTTCATTTGATCCAATCATTACACTCCATATAATGGAAATGTTGATTAAAGTCCCTTGGGGGCAGGGAATTCATTTTTTAATCTTGTTACTTGGTGAAGTTGCATTATCTTCATTGGCAAGCAGCCCTAACGTTCCACAATTATAATAATGTTCTCCATCTATAATGTTCTAGCTTTTGCTTTTTTAAAATCTGGGATGATTGCTACATATATTCATTGGGCTGCTCTCATGTTCCCCTCTGCACATATGCATTTATTTATTTATTTATTTATTTGTTTGTATAATTTATTGATACAGGAATTGATCTGTTACCTCCTCCTAAGTGGTTCTTGGTATTTTCTGTTTATACCATTTCAAGTCCAACCCACCCAGTGGATTCATTATCATTACGGCTCCTTGCAGATATGGGAAATGGGACTTGATACATTTGTGGGTAAAGGAAAAGCTCTGTTCCAATCCAAGAAAAATAGCTGAGCTTGGTTCTGAGGCTAGATTCTGAGACTATTTATTTTTTGACTTCCTGAAGAATTAAATCCTTGAAATCTGCCACTGGTAATTCTTTTCATCCATCAGCTTCCTTAACTTGGTTCCTTTATGCACCCCGTTTCCTTTACAGCCTAGACCTTTAATTAATTTCTGTCTGTACTAATTCCTAATTTCTATGTACACATGGTTCCATTTGAGAATGCCCCTTTTAGTCCCATCTGATAACCCAGGAGATGGGTTAGCAGCTTCAGAATAATCCTTAAATGCCTTATCAGAACACAGAAACCAAAAATATAAGACGAGCTGTGTAGAACTGTCAAGTCTATTCTGGCACCTTGTTTGCCCCAATAGCCAACCAGCAGCCTGTCACATGCTTCTGAGAAATCATAAACACAACTTGACCCCAAAAGCACCCTGCAGCTCATGTTCTCCAGAACTGTCATTTTTCCAGGATTGGAGTTAAGATGTGTATTCTTACAACTAGTATCCATTGAAAAATTCAACTTTCATCACTAATTCTATTTTAAATTCTTATTAGTTGATGGCTATAACTACATTCTTTAGTGACTTGTTTATGGGAGACATTTCAGAATAGATCTGTCAAGTCTTCAGCAAGCATATTACTAAAGTAGTAAGATTCAGAAAGTCTCATTAATCAGGTCTAGTGCAATGATGATGGTGGTGGTGGTGGTGATTCGTCACATAGTCAGTCAGAGGTTTAGACTGGATTTAGTTATTCTTTGATGGTGCCAAAAGTTTACATTTGCAGATGTAAGTAGTTGTGAGTAAAACTGCCTTTTGCAATTGACTGATTGTGATTTGGTCAATGCTGATGGTGTTCAAGTAGTGTTCCAGTTATTTTGGGACTACATCCAAAGTGACTATTACTTTTCGTAGTATCTTCGCTTTCTTTTACCACAGTCGTTCAGACTTCTTCTTGTTATTATTAATAATAATAACTGAAAATCCCTATCTGATTCAAAAAGACCCAGCAAAGGGGACAACACCAGGAAACTATAGGTTGATAACATGCTATAGTTCAGTGTTTGATTACTCACAGGTGTGTTTGATTACTCACAGGTATAATAGCAAACAACATTCAAGATTATTTAGAAAAAATAATACCCTTCCAATAGAATAGAAAGAAAACAGAAGGAAAAGCAGAAGTACAAAAAGATCATCTTCTGATATATAAAAAGGTTTTAGAGAATGGCAAAAGGCAAAAAAAAAACAATTTCCATACAATCTGAATTTATTATAAAAAGATGTTGATTCATTACCACAAACCTGGATCATCAAATGTTTGGAAGTAACTAGCATCAGTAAAAAACATTAGAATGTTTATAGAAAAAATAATGAAGCGGTGAAAAACAGAATTGGTGGTTGGAAATGAAAAATATGGGCTCATCAATATTAGGATAGGCATCTTCCAAGCTTATTCATTATTAACCTTATTATTTGTCATTGCTATGATTCTACTTTCAGTGATTTTGAAGAAAAGTCTTTGCTACCATTCAACAAAAAATTGTTAATAAAATCTCATTGAATTTTGTAAGAATACTGTAACAATTTTTAGCATAGATATAGCAGTGGAATTTGGCTTAGAGAAATGTGCTACAGTAGCAAGAAATCAGGATAAAATCACAAAGAGTAATAGAATTGACATGCCAAATGAACAAACCATCAGGAGCTATTAGGACACAGAATATAATCTGGGCAATTTACAGTTTGATAACATCAGCATGTACAAATTTAAATTTAAACTGTGATTAGTAAAGAATACATCCAAACAGTGAGAAAATTTCTAAAGACAAAACTGAATGGTGAAAACATCACCAAAGCCATCAATACTTTGGCCGTACCTGTGATATGATACATTGCTGGAATTATTAACTGGATATGAGCTGAACTGGACAGTTTGGATCGAAAAACAAGAAATCTATTCACTATGCAATACTTTCATATAGTGATATTAATAAATTATATCTGTCCGACAAAAATGGAGGCAGGGATTTACTTCAAGCCAAACAAACTGAAAAAAACATGCATTGGTTGATTACATAAAAGGCAGCCAAGAACAAGTATGATGCAAATTAAAAAATGGAACTTGATGAATGTACAGGAAACAAAACATAAATATTGAAATAATCTAATAAAACCAAGAACAAAATGCTGGCAAGGAAAAGCATTACACAATCAATTTCTATGAACGATCAAAGGGAAAATGGATAAAGATAAAACCTGGCAATGGCTTACAACTGGAATATTAAAAAAGAAACTGAAGGGCTTGATTTTTGGGTGCTCAAAAGCAAGCTATTCAGACTAATGCAATCAAGAACAAAATGGAAAAATCATCAAATACTTTCAACAAAGTGCCGATTGTGCAAACAGACAGATAGTCATCTTGTGCAAGAAGATTGCACAAACTGATAATAAATAATGGCATACACAATCACCAGAATGATTTATGGGAATATCTGTAAAAATTACCATGTGCCAATAAAGAAAAGCTGATGGGAATGCAAAAGTAGTTGAAAATGAGCAGGTTAAAATATTGTGGGATTTCTGAATACAAACTACAAATCTTGGCTCATAAAACACAGGATTTAACTCTGGTTGAAAAGAAGGAAGTGTGGATAATTGATTTGGCAATACCAGGGGACAGTAGAATAGAAGACAAAAAATTGGAGAAGATCACTAGGTGTCAAAATCTGAAAATCGAAATTGAAAGATAATGACATAAACTGGCTGTGGTGGTCCCAGGGGTTATTGGAACACTATCATACCAAAAAAAATTGGATGGCACTTAGAAAATATATACATTGATAAAATGTTCATCTATCAGTTTCTACTGCTTATACTCTGTTAATAGATTACAACATCCTAAATTCTTGGGAAGAACTTTGCATATCAAGGCTAACACTACTTAAACAACTGGCAGCTTGATTTCACATTTTTGTCTGTATAATAATTAGTAAAAAATACTGGGACCATCAAGTTGAGATGATTTTGTAAATGTATGGATTAAGTTGTTATGGAATTTTAGATCCAAACAGAACAATGATCTTCCTCATAACATAACATATATGATAAAACAGCTTTTGAAAAGAAGAAAGATCAGCTCATGGATATTCTAGGTGATGCTAGTATTGAAGAAAAACAATTGGAAAAAATTACAAAATAGTGGGACTTGCCGATCAAAGTCAAATATTTATGTAAAAAAAAATCCATGATTGGAGTCTTTGAAGCAATGCCTAAAGGACTCCCTCACTATCAGGAAATATTGAATTTATCAGACTTGACCATCTTAAAATTATAAAAAAACTCATCTTGCTTGTGCTCTTATATCCTTAGATGCTACCTTAATAATTCTTAAGTCTTGGTTAGCACTCAAATTATTAAATTTCCACCAATCTTAGGTTGTAACTTTTAACTGCAGACTACCCACATATAAGGATGATACAAAATTTTGCAAAGCAATAAGTAAAAAATGTAGGATCTCTTTTTTTCTCCCAATTTCCTTTACTGAAGGACCAAAACCTCTCTTAAGAGTGAAGAACACTCCTGTACTCTTTGTCATGTTCTGAAATATTTCCATTTACTTGATCAGACTACAAGAATTGCTTTGGAGTCTTTTAGCTGAATCAACAGAAATTACCTAGCTTGCCTACCATGTCAATTCTTATACGGCACAAGATATTCATTTGCCTAGGTAATTGCATTTTGTTTGCTCTACTTTATTTCTTGGCACAACAATAAAGGTCTATAGATTCATGAGAAGGCCACCTACTTACTATACTTTATGTCTCAGCCTTTCTTCCAGAAATGCCAGACAGCATGTGGTGAGAATTATCGCTTTCTCTTCCAACTATCATTGTGGGGTGGAGTGAATGCAAATGGCAGGATTAGGGCATGAATCCATATGTTATCATCTATGACAGCCCTCATAAAGGTCCAAATACACTTGGATATTAAGGAATCTTTTTTTTCCCCTTCCAAATTGCAGATATATTGTCAGGTGCTGCAGTGTGGGAGGGGATAAGACTTCCTAATGTTAGGAATTGGGTGAGTTGGGCAGAAAAGTTTTTATCACCAGTGGATAATTTTTCCCAGTTTTCTGCACTGAAGAACTGAAACCTCTCTTGCATTTTAAAGATTCCCCAGAACGACTGAGTAGCAACAGTGAACATCCCAAAACTTTGTTTCTCAGTTGTTAAAAGCTGAAACCAACAGTGTTGCAGTTTGCAACACAGAAAGCAATGCAGTTGTACTGAGCAGCAGTGGACAAAACTGTTTTCATTTTTTAACTTTAAAGATACTTTGAAGAGATCTTTATGAGAGCCACGTGAGCAGTTGACATACAGATCAAGCAGGTACAAGAGAGATGGTTTTGGATAAGTGCTAAATAAGGATTCCAAGGAAATTGGGAAGTTCAGTTTCTTATACAGAGCTAATGTATACAAGAATTTTGGACACCTGCTCCTTTTAATGCAGGGTGTCAAACTCAAGGACCATGGTCCGGGGCCGGCCCGTGGGGTGCTTAGAGCTGCCCAGGAAACAGTGAAGGACCGGAATGCATTGCCTCTTCCAATGAAAACCGACTCCCAAGCTCCATTTTTGGCTGTGATGGCCTCCTACAACCCTCTGCCAGTAGAAATGGAGCTCGGGAGGCCTGCGCTCAGCCCACCCAAGCTCCATTTTCACTGGCAGAGGGTTGCAGGAGGCCATAGCAGCTGAAAACAGAGCTTGAGAGCCTGTTTTACATGGCAGAGTGTGCAGGCCACCACAGGCGTTTCACAAATGACGTTAAGCTGGCCACGGCCACCCCAGCCCCCTGAGATCAAACACAACCCTGATGCAGCCCTCAAGGAAATAAAGTTTGACAGCCCTGTTCTAATGCACTATTATATCTAATTTTAATCAGGGTAATTTTCAACTGGATGCACAAAATACGATGCGTGCATCTGTAGACAAAAAAAAAGGAAACATGCTTGGATGTACGAGGTATATTTTATGAGCTTGCACAGCATTGCAGACAAAGTTCAATTAAGAAATTGAAAGGTGTGCTCAACTAGCGTTTCAGCAATTCTAGCAAGAGATTGTGGGGAGGAAAATTGACAAGCAGTTCCAATCTTTGCTTGGGGATCAAATATAGTGTGCAACCAGCCATAGGGATTTGAGGGAAAAGATGGTAAATGCAAAGCCATTAGGTAAATAGGGAGAACGAAAATAAATTTTGGGGGGTAATGGTGGAGGAAACGCACATCTGTGCAGATGTGATTCAGAAAAGCCTGCTGATTTAAGAAACACTGTGAAATTTCAGCAAATATCTGACATGAAGTAGAGTTATGAAAAATTCCACCAGAACTAAAGGGAGAAGTACTAGCTATGTTTTGTTAATAACATGCCAGTTAAAATCTCACCTAGACATATGGTAAATTGTAATTTTATTTTATTTTATTTATTTAGGGGATGTGGTGGCTCAGTGGCTAAGACACTGAGTTTGTTGATCAGAAAGGTCAGCAGTTTGGCGGTTCGAATCCCTAGCACCACATAACGGAGTGAGCTCCCGTTACTTGCCCCAGCTTCTGCCAACCTAGCAGTTCGAAAGCATGTAAAAATGCAAGTAGAAAAATAGGGACTAACTTAGTGGGAAGGTGACAGTGTTCCATGCGCTTTTGGCATTTAGTCATGCCGGCCACATGACCACGGAGACTTCTTTGGAAGCACTGGCTCTTCGGCTTTGAAACAGAGATGAGCACCGCCCACTAGAGTTGGGAATGACTAGCATGTATGTGCGAGGGGAACCTTTACCTTTAAACACTTACAACCATAGTTTCAATTGGGAAAATGTGACAATCCTAGACCAGGCCAAATCCCAAAACACCGGAGAATTTCTAGAAGGCTGGCACTCTGACAAATTAGCCATATCCACACATAGATATTAACAACATCTATAGACTATGCTAAAGGGACTATCACCCAGCCCCCCAAAAAGACCCAAATACTTTTCCACCAGCAATCAGCACCCAGATCAGCATAGATTAACTCCAAGGTTAACATCAGACCAACTATTAAGTCAACAATACCCCAATCAAGAAACTGCCAAAGAGCCAACAGTAAACAGCCCAACCAAAGGATCTCACCAACGCTGACAGAGCAAGCCACCACTGCACTCCTTCCTAGCACTGATTATGTTACCTATTTTGGGTAATGAAATGTCGGCAAGAAAACAAGCAAGGTCAGAGATCACTAAGGACCCCTCAAAAGATGAACTATCTCAGTTGGTGGCAATACGTGACTGATATTATCTCTACTTGGAAACTAAACATAATCAAGACTCGGTAGTGGCTGGATGGGAGACGTCCAGGATTGTTGGTTGGACTGAAAAGCCAAAATAGCATCCTGGAAAAAAGCAGTAATGATTCACTTTTGTTTTTCTCTCAAGAAAACTAGATAGGCATATTTGTGAAATCACCAGTACACTTGACTTGAAGGATAATTTTGCCATAAAGCACTAATTCTCAATATACTACGGGAACCTACATACCCGGGCCATGGAGTACGAGGTGGCTGAATGGCTTGTTGCTCTATATGATGATGAGGAACTATACCACTTCATGCTGGCCCTAAGGCAGAGGTTCAAGGATCCCCTGGCGACTCTGAAAGCAATGATCCGAATAAAATCAAGCAAGGGAAGAGGTCTATTGCAGCCTATATCCAAGAATTCCAGAGCCTAACCAGTTGACTAGTAGACTGGCCCAGGCAATGGTGATCGAGTACTTCTGAGACTACACGATCTATACCTGTTTGTCATGAGGAGCACCTAGAATCCTCCACCAATGGTACAAGTTGGCTGGTGAGGTGGAGATTGACTTGACGACGTTTCATGAATGCACTGGCTGGGAGCAATGAAACTCTTACACCCCATAGAATGACTCACCCCAGATGGAAAAGAGGAGGGCCAGTCCTAGGTGTTGCAACATATGATGTCTCCAGTGTGGCAAAGATGGCTACCAAGCAGCCAATTGTCCTTCCCAGGGCCAAATACAAACACCTGCAAAGTTCCCAAGAAGACTAAAACAACCTTTAAGCCCCGAGAGGGGATCATTAAGAGGGATTGAGATCGTAGAGTTCACCCCATTGTCCAGCAATGGTGAGGGAACTCCGATCAAAGGCCCCAAGTTGGATCAAGACAGTGACAGCGGAGAGAAGATGATAAGTCTTATGCTAAGTGGCAATCTAATCCCAGTGACAATCAGCGTAGAACTAATAGTGGCTTCCTCGGGATGTAGGGCATGATGATGGTTTTACTGGACTCCAGGTGCATCTGTTACCAGTTAGCCTAAACGTAGAGGAGAGACTTGGACCGCAACTTCGAGAATTAAATATTAAATGCAGTTAGATGGTTCGCTAGCAGGGGAAGGCCCAACGACCTTTTTGACTGAACCAATAGGAGTAAAAATGGGACCTCACAAAGAGGTTATTAGATTCATCGTAGCCCCAGGAATGGATCATCCCATGGGGGCTTGGTTTGGCTTGGCTGTAAAAATGGAACTTGTCCATAGATTGGAAGAGAAAAGTGGAAGAGAAAAACCCTCTGTCAAAACCCCAGAACCAGAAGCCCCAAAGAAAGTGAAACTAAGTAACCACACACCACTTATTAAGAAAGTAAAAGGGGAAACCGCTGTTTCAACTGGAGAGTAGAAAGAAGCAATTAGTGCCATACTTAGTGAATACTGGGGTCCCAACCACCACCACCACAGACTGCGCGATCGAGATTCTACTCAGGGCCAAATTACAGAATCCTACACTTCACTTGATGACACCAAGGGAATTGGAAGAGCTCAGAGCTTTTATTGACAAGAACTTGGCCGGGGGCTCATCTAGCCAGCGACTCACGCATGGCTGCCATGATGTTGTTTCGGAAGAAAAATGAGGGCTCTCCAAGATCGTGCATTAATTACTGCAGGCTGAATGTCATTTGTATGTCTTGATGAAAGACATGTCGGCCTATTAGAGCCATTTGGAGAAATAATACACAATTATTCTAATACAAAATTATTCAACATGTCTTTCAAACTGTGAAACGTTTTGTATTATTTAAGGTAATCTTTCTTGCTGGCTTCTTCACTAAGGGTTTTTCAGCTTTGCCTGTCCTGGGTGCTGATTTGTTCACCTGAGTGCCTTGAATTTGCCAACTATGTTTGCCTTATCCATCTACCTTGTCATATTGGATTTGATAAATCTACGTTAAATGTTTTGTATGTAGTTTCATATAACAAGTGCCCTAGAGTGGAAATTTTATTTATTTATTTATTTAGTTAGTTAGTTAGTTAGTTAGTTAGTTAGTTAGTTAGTTAGTTAGTTAGTCAAGTGTATATCTGATTACAAAGTATAATCATGGTTGAGTTGTGTATTCCATATGTTTTTACAGTGTAGTAGTTGCAGATTACAGGATAATTTTTTCTGAAATCAAATTGTTTGTTAGAGAGTAGGCTGTTTGTCTCTTAAGTGGAGGGTAATGGATTGATTAATGATTGATTCAATGATTTTGCAGGTGACGCAACATAAACATATTGGTCTGTAATTTTCAACTAGGCTGGGGTCTCCCTTTTTGAAGATAGGGATGACTGTGGCTAGTGACCATAGGTT
>JANHFT010004130.1:58034-69687 GCA_032467955.1 Pseudoxenodon macrops
AGTTATATTCTCTTCTATTTATAGAGCTCCTGATGACATACTTGTTTACTATGGCCCATTCAGATTGGTAGGTCATAGAGTCTATGATTGTTTTAAATACTGTACCTGGGAGTAACACAGTATCTATAGTAGCAGGGGAACTAGGAGTTTGTCAGCTTTGCAAGTGATTTTCCTGGAAATAAATAAAATAAATAAATAAATAGGAGACAAACCAGATAAAGGGGCAAATCTGAAAGGGTTAAAATATTGTTTATGTATATAACTTTGTTTTATAAAGAAAAAATCAAGAATAAAATCAAGAAGAATTAGTGTCCATTTTCAGTTAGGAGCGTGATGACAAAGTAACATTGCAACCACTCCTTGCATTTATGACCTTTGTGTGACTGTAAAGCAAAAGAAAGCTGATGTAAGATCATAAGCACAGTTGTGAAATCATATAGTGACTGCTTCATTTAATGGCCACGTTACCAGTTCCAGTTATGGTTGCTAAATGTGGAACACTTGTATATATTCTTCTGCAAATTGGAGGGATGTGATCTGACTTTTAAGATGAGTTTGTTGTGATTCTGAGCAGAGGAACTAGATCCATATCTGTTCTCTAAGTATAAAAAATATGTAACACTTGGCCCCAAATATATATTCCATTTTCTGCAGAGGTTACAGTGCAAACAAACAGGGATATGAAGATGACCTTCTCTGTCCTAAGTAGTCTGATATTAAACTGAGCCATTAACTTAAATCTGTGTCATATCTGAGTGAGAAAGAAGAATACACATGCTCTAATTTAAGGAGGGTTACCATATTTGACAGCTCAGTGGAGCAGTACATGGTAAAGATAGTGATAAAGGATGCTGAGGTTAACATTAAGGAACAGAGGAAGAAGAAAATCAATATTCTAATCTTTTAATAGTAAATACCAGTACCTGGAAGCTGATTAATTCAGAAGCAAAACGGGACCAACAAAAAATAATAAGAATAGTTTTACCTACTTGGGAATTTTCTAGATAGTCAGCAATATTTTCTTTTCCTTCCTAGCAAGTGCAGTATTAGCACATATATCTTAAAAGAATATCTAAAAATCAAATGCCTTTAAATATAAGACTTACAGAGACCAATACTGTCAGCTAAGCCCGAGATAGCAAATCAATCTAAATTTATGTTGGATGGATTTATATACTATTCTATTTTATTAGATTTTCTGATTTTTTAAATTCTTGTTATGTGCAATTTCCACAAATACAGGCATGTTTCTATGCAAACTTAGAAGATAATTTTGGAAAGCAAAGCTTCTAACAGAAACCTTTTACAAATTCAACTGTGTGTTATTCAGGTGGTCTTTGACTTAGAATTACAACTGGGACCAGTATTTCCAAACAAGGTGGTTGTTAAGTGAGTCACACCCAATTGTATAACCTTTTTGGCTACAACTGTTAACAAGTCATATGATTCACTTAAGAATTCATTGGAATTGTTAAGTGAATCATATGGTTGTTACCGCTAAGTGGATCTGGCTTCCCCGTTGACTTTACCGTCAAAAGCTGGCTGGAAAGGTTGCAATCACATGACCTTGAGGCACTGCAAATCATCATAAATATATGCTGGTTGCCAAGCACTCAGAATTTGATTATGTGATCATGGGGCTAGTGCCACAGTCATACGTGTGAGGATCAGTTGTAACCAGTGGTGGGATTCAAATAATTTAACAACTGGTTATCTGCCCTAATAACTAGATGGGTAGGTGTGGCTTGGTGGTCATGTGACTCGGTGGGCATGGACAACTTGATGTCACTCATGTCGAGGGGTGCTTCTCTTCATCTGGCCTCTCATGACCGTGGAGATGCTGCAATGGTCATAAGTGTGAAATATGGTCAAAAGCCACTTTTTTCAGTGTCATTGTAACTTTGAATGGCCACTAAAATGAACTGTTGTAAGTTAAGGATTACCTGTACAAAAGTACAAAAAGCTTCTTTGCTTGCAAAAAGCTGCACTAAATACTAACCATTAGATTAGAAATACCTGCAACCCAGAGTTACAAATCAGGCAGGGTGCCTATTAAAATAGTTAAAATGCAATGATAACTATCAGCAGCCAACTCTTGCTCATAAAGTGAAACCCTTTAGCAGTGAGGTCATTTAAGCTCTCCAGAAAGTGGGTGGGCATATTTGGGCTACAAAATGCAGAGCTAAAGAGACATACAGTATTAACAAATTATATAGGGAACCCAGGTTCAAGTGTCAACCACACTCACCTCACAAGATATCCTCAGGAAATCAACCCGATTTAAGGAAACATCACATGCCCCCCAGACAGGAAGTAAAAAAATCAGTGCCAAGCTTGCATCCTGCTTCTTGGAAGTACATCCCAAAAGGACAGTACCAGGAACCACTAAAGCAGTGAAGAAAGACCCCCTCCCCAGATAGAAAAAGAAACCATGAGGCAGGAAAAAAATCAAAAACAATACAAATAATTACAAATCAAAACAGTTAAAATTCTTTTAAAACTAAAACATAAGCCTTGTCTGGCTCATTACCAGAGCTCACACCCCAAGCAAGCTCAAGTGTAAACACTTCACATAAGCCTAACTACAAAGAAAGCAATTAGCGCTAGAATGTAGCAAAAGAGCAAACACAGTACTTGTTGCTTGTTAAACCAATTACCAGAACAAATAACACAGGAACTAGCTAGATTTCTGAACCCTGCTTCTTTTTAGGAACAGAGATTAACCTTTTTCCTTCCAAAAAAAGTTGAATAGGAAAAATTATCCCATCAATGAACACAGAATTAAACTTCACCAAAAATCAGTGTTAGATCAAAACTCAGAAAGGATATGTAAATGAATATCAAATTTTCTAGCTAGCCAAGAAGCCTTGCTGAATGTCACTCATCTTGGTTCCTTATCATTAAAAGGTTCTTTCTGGCAGCTCTGCTTCATTATTCAATTATTTTTTCAAAGTGATGATCTTTGCATCCCGGCTGGAAGAACTCCAGTAGGGCGGGCAGTATTTCCTCCCAACAGCAGTGTAAAAAGCTTAAAACAACCCTTCCCCTTTAAGAAAACCAAACCCCAGGAAAGTACCTGCAAAGGAAAAAAAACCTCCGAAAAAACTCAAGCAACAGTAAGTCTGGGAGTACTGGCAAGAACCTTTAGCTGTTACAATGTAATAAGGGTTAACAGAGAGGCAGTTTCTGTAAGCAGGACAATAAAGATTAGGCTAGAAACAACACCAGAATGTTTCCTTCCTGCCTTCCTTACAGGATTAACCCTGTAAAGTGGGGGAAAAAGGAGATTTCTTCCAACAACCAGTTCTCCGAACTGCTTAGAAGGTTAACAACCGATTCTCGCGAAACGATGGTTGTAACTCATTTCATTTTCAGTGCCATTGTAACTTTGAACAGTTGCTAAATGGATGGTTTTTAAGACAAGGACTACCTATGCACATTTTTGTATGTATTCTAGCCCCCCTTTTGTTAATGTGCATTTTTAAACCATGTCTTTTAAATTAATTTTGGAGGCTAACGTAATCTGTTCAGTCATGTCTGCAACAAATGATCCCAATTTGCTAAAATCACACCGTTCTAACTCAATTTGTAGATTTCTTTTTCTTTGCTTTGCCACTGTACCAAAATTCTTTATTTCCCTATGTAAGATTCCAGAGTCCTGAGATTTCCCAGTTGCATATAATTTTTTTACTTCTTTATGTAGTACAAAAAATGTGAAAGATGGGGAGAAGGGGAATTGATCTATTTTAACTCCCCATCTGTGAACCATTTTACTAACTCCTATCAATTGGAATCTAGTCTACTTGCTCTATGTATCCTTCCTTTCCACTGTCTCTATGCGTGCTGGTTGTTTAAATATCTCCTATTGGAGGAGAGCCCTCTCAGCCTCAGGTTGTACGTATTTTCTGGCCCATGAAAAATTAATGCGTGCTCTCTGTCTCTTGATTTCTTCAAAAATAATACCTGGGTCACTGGAGACAAGCCATCTGGGGAGCATCATTTTGGCCAGCTGTGGAATGCAAGACCCTGAAGGATATGTTTGTCCTTCTCTTTCTCACTTCCCACGCTAAAAATTTCCTTAAATAAAATTTCTATGATTATGTTAAGTTGGTTGTCCAAAATAAAGTTTACATTTTGATCAAAATCAAAACTTACTTTGTTGGCTTAATTTTCATCCAAAATACCTCTCTGTTGAAACATATAATGTCTTCTTTAAGCCAGCTCTTGCTACTTAAACCTAAAAAGGGAAGCCTAGATTTAGAGATGGGCATATGCGCCTGAGTTTGGTTATATTCTAGAAACTGGCCCAGCCTATGTAAAAGCATTTGTTCAATATGGTCCAGGAGAAGAACAATTCTGTCCTTTGACCATTGTGAAAGCATCCTTTAGACTGCTTCTCCTATTTCAGACACAAGATGACTTAGGTGTGGACTTTGTGGTCCAATCTGTTTTAGAAGTAGATTTTTGATCCAGCAAATTTATGACTTGTTTTTAAATTAAAGATCTGTAGAAATGTACCAGATCAGTGCAGGATGTAACTAGAAGTTATACCTTCCAAGAGAGCTTGATGTTGAACTGTATATAAATAGGGAGAAACCTCACTCTTGCTAGCACTGATAATATTGCCCAGTCAGGTAATGGAATGTCTGCAAGCAAACAACCAAGGACTCCACAATTATGCATTCTTTGAAAGCTGCAAAAGGTGGCTGAGAAATTAGGGTCCTTTGAATAGTACCTAAGAATACCTATTCCTGGAAGCTCTGGGAAATAAATAACTTCTCTTGTTTTTACTTTAAGTATGACCATTTTTAAAAAACCACAACATTCTATGTTTTGTAACTCATTAGCATTTTGCTCAACAGCTTTAATTGCTATACTACTTCTGTGGAGATACAACCTGTGTTTACGGGTTCATTCTTTGCTCTGGATGAAGTTTCACAATGACTTGAAAGAGTTTTTGTTCAGTCATTGGTCTCTTTTGTAAAGAAGTTTTTTTTTTTAATTATTCAAAAGTTATTGTTAAGTGTTAACTGAGATACGAGAGCAGGGAAGGGGGCCTTTGATCTCCACTGTTGTCACAGTTCAGGAACCAAATATGTTTCAGTGATCTTAAGCTGCCTTGTCCTGTTGCTAGAGTCTTCAGCAAAAGAAGAAAATAATAAGACGGGTACTAACACTGTCTTGAAGATAATGACTTTGAGAATGGGTAATATAAAAATAATTCAATGTTTGTAAAAGCAGAATCTGCCAAAGTTGCTGCTTGCAAATAAGCTCTTCAATGGAAATTGGAATGAAACAGGTGATAAATGTGGTACATATGACTCATTCCCAAGGTATGAAGTAGCTGCATGTAATGGATGAAACCACTTAAATGAAAATCATGCCTGAAGACTTGCAAGAAATCACTTGCAAAGCTGACAAACTCATACCGTAGTTCCCCCAGCCCCGATCCCATACGTGATAGCAAATCTTGTTTGAGACTAGTAATCATGCTGGCCCTCAGGAGATGATATAGGAAGGAATTAGCTGTCATTTGGAACTGTCTCCTAAAACCATCATTTTTATCTGTTTATCTCTCCCAACAGAAATCCTTTTGGATACAACAGGAGAGACCTCTGAGATTGGATGGACCGCCCATCCTCCTGAAGGGGTAGGTGCTTCCCGTCATACTCTTTTGCTGAAAATTGCCTACCTGCTCATTACCTGGTAATGTGTTCTACACACAACAAAGACCCACAGAGAAACTAAGATGTAATAGCCGGGATTTCGGATGGTATTTCCCCTTCAAAGACAATGGAGAAAACTAGAAAGGGTTGTAAAGCTGTTGACTGATTTTTTTTCTGACTATTATAATGTCTGCCAAGTCTTTGGATCTTCTGTCTTGGAGTATCATCATAAGGGAGACAACACAGGATTCTTCTCATAATAGACCCACAAAAGGCAATAGATTTAATTGTTTTTGTTATTTCTTTAAGACCTACCTTTGGTCCTCATCAAAGGAGCACTGTAGAAAGTCCTGTCAGAGAGCCACATTGTTGAATGCTGAATAATTGTACTTTCCCCCTAGGGTTGGGTTGATATAGTGAGTTGATATAATGTTCCCTTGACTCCATGCACTCTCAGTCTTCTCTTGACTCCATGGACATCCCTGACTCCATGCTCATTATACTTGCAAAAGAGAATGGACATCCATATTCAGAGTCTGGTCTTCAGACTCATATGATAACCCCAGATTGAAGAAGAATGAAACTACATGACAATACTGTTGTTGAACCAACATAGCATTATTAGCATTATTGGTAGTTTTTCCAGTTGAGCTGATAGCAAAAGAGTGGCTGTTGTGTAGTTTTAATTCTCTCTATTTCTCTATGCTAAGAGAGGTATAAAAGATATTTAAGGTATAAAACATATTTAAACTATGCCCACATTCTGCATTTTTTCCTGGATTATTAATCTTGTTAATTGACAAAGAGTTCTTAGAAACTCAAAGTCTTACTCAAAAAAGTGTCCATTTCCCCCTTGATTCTAGGGTACAATAATGACTCTTTAAAAATTCATCTATGTATTCCAGTTTGACTGTAATCCAATGGGACATAACTCAAATAATCCAATGGCAGAAACCACAAAATTGTTGAGTGCTTGGCTATAGAAAACAAAAAGAATTTGGAACAAGCTGCAGGCACCCTTAATTTCCATCTTATAGCCAAAATGATAGATGAGATGCTAGTATATACTAATTGCTCCCTGATAACCTAGCTAAATGGGGCGGGGAAACCACCATGGGGTAATAAAAAAAAAATTAAACATTCTTTTAAGAAATAATGGATTTCTTTGACCATTTTATAGGATGAATGATAGATAGAAATTACTGCCATCTTTTTAAAAATTTGGCACTCTTTGCGAGTAGGAATTCTAACTCCCTAAGAAGGAGAAGATCAGAAAGAGGTGTTATTATTTTCTTTGCTAGATTTGTGTTGCTACAAAAAAGTGCTGCCATTTAACCCTTAAATAATATATTACCTTGATTAAAATTGATATAGAATATTAATACTGCATTTGTCAGGCTGTACCAGAGGTGGATTCCTACCAGAACCGTTAGCAGCTCAGTGATGATGTCACAGAGCCGGTTCCATTGGTGTTTCCGTGGGTGCCACCATCTTGGATTTTGCTTCTTTTGCACATGCGCAGAAGCAATTTTTTGATTGCTGCGTGCGCGTGCATACGCCACAACCCTGAGCGAACGGGCAAAAAAAGAGTACAGAACCCACCCCTGGGTTGTACATACCAGCAGAATTTAAATAATCTCTGAAAGCTCATCAACAAGACACAAAAACATGCCAAAGCTTAACAAACTTAAGCAAACCAAATTAGAATTCTTTCTTTTTTGTACATCCCTAAAATTAAACAACAGTAAGATACAAGACTCAAAACAACCACACCAATATAGAAAGCAGTGTCCATCAATAAAGAACATATTACTGGAAGAATTAATTTCTCTAATAAGAAAGTAAAATCTATTTTGGGCCCCAATGTGGGATCATCACAGTGGAGGTAGTTAATCGATTAATACCGTAGTAGATCCCCCCCTCCCTGCCCCTGCCTTCCCCATCCAGCTCCAATAGCAGAATTAATTCATTTTATTTGCATTTGGTCAGTCACAGTGGTCCAGATCTTCTCAAACTACAAAGCTTCCTAAACATTCAGGTCCTGATTCACATGGGTAATAAATGGCTCTTTTCCCTCCCTGTTCTTGCCCAAGCTGATAGTAGTCATTTCATTTCATTTACTTTATTGTCATTGCACCTAGTACAACGAAATTAAATGCCATCTTCGTGTGACTAGCATGGTCACATCTGGTCAGTTCAGCTAGGCTGGAAACATCTTGAGAAAAGACAAGTTAGTTATGGGTCATGAAACAGCATAGCACCTGCATTGCTCAAAATGCTCTCTCTTGAAATAGCTAAATTTTGATTGCAAGCCAAGGCAAATCCAGAAAAAACAAATTCTCAGACTTTAAACACATAGAATGTGAATATGTGCTTTATGCTTGGAACACATGGAACATCTGGTTTTGGGCTCAGAATATTCTGTACATCTCTACTCACGCGCAGTTTTGGAAAAATTCAATCTTATTACTTCAAACCTAAACAATTTTTTAACATTGAGCTGAGAGAGAAGGCCCAGTTTCTCCTTAGTCTGGAAGAACTTTCAGAATCTTTGGGGGAAAATAATTGGCATCCTTTTAAACTTACTTCTTTTTCTCTCAAGGAATAGCATATTTGAGTACAATGATTTCCCCCCCAGGATGAATGGTAATTAATAAAACACATATGTGTTAAATAAAAACACATGCAATCTAGAATGATTTGCAGTGTGGTGAGTGCTTTTTAATATTGTATTTTTCAGAACATGGAAGGAAAATTCATTGGACTTATTTCTCATCCAGTGTTGTCTTTGTCTTCTTCCTCCTCTTCCTCTTCCTCCTCCTCCTCTTCCTCTTCCCCCTCCTTCTCCTTCACCTCTGTTCCCCCCCTCACTCTACTCCCTCTCCTTTCTTCAGAAAGTCATTTTAAAAATGACTGTGGGCAGAAGAGAGATGTGCAGCTGATTTCCAAGAAAGGTTCTTGAGCTCATCTACAAGACATAGATTAACATTTGGTGTTGGGAGTCAGAGAACCAAGTAATATTAATCTCATATTATCCCTGGCTGTTCTCAGGTGTAAAATAAGAGTGTCCCCAATCCCATAAGATTTACATTTCCAGCTTGTTTGTCTCTTTTTTCCTCTCCTCCCCTCCCCTCCCCAACTCCATACAGTGGGATGAGGTGAGTGTCTTGGATGACAGGAAGCATCTGATTCGAACATTTGAAGTATGCAATGTTGCTGAGCCGGGACAGAATAATTGGCTGCGCACTCATTTCATAGAGCGTCGTGGAGCCCACAGAGTTCACATACGCCTCCGTTTTTCTGTTCGTGACTGTGCCAGCATGAGGACGGTGGCTTCTTCTTGCAAAGAGACTTTTACCCTTTACTATCATGAATCGGAGACTGACGTAGCCACTGCTGATCATCCGGAGTGGCATGAGGGCCCCTGGACCAAAGTGGATACAATTGCCGCTGATGAAAGCTTCTCTCAGGTGGATAGCTCTGGGAAGGTGGTGAAGATGAACGTGAAGGTGCGAAGCTTTGGGCCTTTGACGAAGAGGGGTTTCTACTTGGCCTTTCAAGACTCTGGCGCCTGCATGTCTCTGGTGGCTGTCCAAGTTTTCTTCTACAAATGTCCTGCAGTGGTGAAGGGTTTTGCCTCTTTCCCGGAGACATTTGCTGGAGGTGAAAGGACTTCTTTGGTGGAGGCACCAGGAACATGTGTGGCTGATGCTGAAGAATCAAGCAGTACTGGCTCCTCTGGAGTGAAGTTGCATTGCAACGGGGAAGGCGAGTGGATGGTGGCAATCGGAAGATGTGCCTGCCGTGCTGGCTATGAGCCTATGGACAGTGAGAAAATCTGCAAAGGTAAGAAAAAGATGCTCCAGGGAAAGTCCCTGGCACTTTTCAAGTCAACCTGTTTGGAATAAAAACAGGCAGTATCTTTGATAGTAGCTTCCAAACAGTATTCAAGAGTCAGTGAGTCCTGGGAAAAACAAAAGTTTAAATTCCTGTGAACATAAAATACATATACATGAGTCTTCCTGTTACGCTTTTGTGTGATTTGCTTGTATAATCTTTCCTCATCTTTATAATGAGTCAATTTGGGGTGACTCAAGTCACACTTGGTATCATCCTGTGGCTTTCTTCAAAAGAGATTATGGAATTGATTCAGTCTTGTTGGTTGAGCTGTAAAAGTTGCCGGCGAGGTTTTACTTTTAGTAGCCTGCTTCTCCCTATTCTTTATGCAAATGGGGAAAAAAACCACTTCTTCTGTCCAACAACTTAGGCATGCCACCAAAAAAGAAAAAGAAAAAGGAGGCTTGCTAGTAAATAAACAATATCTAGCCCTGGTCCACATTTTGTGGGTGCCAGAACTTTTCAGATTTGATCCTAGTTTGTGAAAGTACCAATCTGAGTGATAGTCCTGATTTTTCTTCCTTATAAAAATGGGTCAGGCAACTGGATTGTTTTCCAAATGAACAGCAACAAAGTTTTTGCTTAGCTGTTTTTTTCCATGCAAATCTAAAAGTAAACACCAGCTGTTAAAAGCACAGTTGTTGTAAGGTTCCCCAAAGTTGCCTTCCTTCATTACAGTAGAAACAACTACCTGCTCTCCTAATAGCTTTAATTTTCAGCTTTCAGTTATGAACCTAGAAAGGTATCCAAACCATTATGCTTATTCCATGTATTCCATATATGGTAATCCTAATTTCCCAAACAATATTCCATATTGTGAAATTTGGTTGTATGTATTACTGCATGCTTTTCCTTCAACAAACCGTAGCTCTTTAAACTGGACATTTTGTCTATATTTGGATTCCAAACTGCAATACCCTAACTTAATAATGGGAAGTGATATTCCAGATGCCTCCCAAGTAATTTGCCCAGAGTTTGCACTGCAACAGCTAGCAGTATTAGATGATGTGTAATTGCACTTTAAAGTTTAATGAAAAATCTAGGAACCTAGCATAGTCAATGGAGCTTCGTGCCGGCTGCCAGTTGCAAGTATTTCTGCTCCTTTGAACAAAGCTGTAGTAGAATCTGGAATTCCTTCTTAAATGGAGATTAATCCCAGCACCAACTCTTCTTTTAATGTTGACTGCAATTAATCTTGAACATGACTGACATTTGTGCAGAATCTAAATTTGTTGTTAAAACCAATGAGGAAAGTCCTTTCTCCAGAAGAGAGAAATTAAAAGTAAGCCTATAATTGTCCGTTCTGTTCCCAGTCAAAAGTATAATACATACGCAATCTATTACTGTATGTGATGAAAAGTAATATAGCAGCCTGATGAAGCAGCAGAGACCATTTTCATAGTCTACTTTAGAAACGAATATTCACTGTGGTGATTGGAGTGAAAACTATAAAATTACGGGGAGGGGACTATATAGTAATTCTTTAGTTTATGCCTTATATGAATTGAGAAAAGGCCAAGTTAGTATTTTAGAAACGTTCTCATCAAGCCTGCTTAATTTTTTTTATATTTAGTGAAGAGAAATTCAGAAAAATATAGATATTAGTTGCCAGTTTATTCTGAATTTTAATTATATCAAGAATGCCACAGCTCATGCTTAGTTTGCCTTTTATCTGGTGGTTTCTTATTTGAGGTGTGAATCCCATTTTTTTCCCTATCCTGCTGGAAACATTATGAATACCCTTTAAAGAAGTGGTTCTCTCCTTGTCAAGCATCTGAGTTAAATAGTTTCTAGCTAAAATATAAAAACTATTATGATTATTTGCAAATACACTCCCTTCCTGGGAGCTGATATGAAGAAATTAAATATTTATATAGTTAATTACTTTCAATTATTGCACTTATAAATATTAATTATAAGTGTAATAATTATTGTAATTATTATACAGACCTCTTCCACAACTCATGGCAATTCAGAGTGTACTGTAACTGTTATAACACCTTTTCCTATACAGGAATACAAAATGGTTATAACCTGGATGGGGAGAAACAGGCTCAGACTCAACCCTTCCAAGACGGAGTGGCTGTGGA
>JANHFT010004130.1:91776-103059 GCA_032467955.1 Pseudoxenodon macrops
GACCAATGTTATTAAAAATGGTAAGCAAAAATCCAAATGAAATTCAACCCTTGTGGACTTTTGTCTGTTCCACAATGTCCCCTTTATATTTTTAGGGCAAGCAGGCATTCTATTCTATTCCAAGCAAATGTTCAATTAAAATGGTGACTATTTAATGAGAACATCAAATATCAAACTGCCAATCTTTTCTTATATGAAATTTTACAAGATTTGGGGGCAAAATGTTGACATTTCATGAAATTTCTGGATTCTTATTCAAGCTACAATAAGAATGAGATGTTTTCAAATAAGACTATGCAATCTCAAGGGTGAGACCATTGTAACCAGCTAGTAAGAGTTTCACATTTTTTTGTTTATTGAGTCTATTTTTTTAAATTAATTCTTTCTTCTTCACATTTTTAGTTTCACTTTTTTAAAATCATTTTTTTATCTTTTAGCAACGAAGCCCTTTTACCACCTACATACTTTGAAAAAAACATTGACAGTTGTATTATGTTATTCACATGTACAGCTTTAACTAAAGCATCCAAGTTGAAAAAAATGAATGTAAAGTTTTAGAAAAAAGCTTACATTTTGATACTTGTTCAGGTAGCCAGAACCAATATATTTTAATATGTAAAAAACTTACTAGATATGTAATGTAAGAATAAATATGAGGGAAAATGCACTAAGAAACTAAACTAGCCTCGTCCTGCAGCTTTTAAACATCTTAAAAACTTTCTTGTTGAAAACTTCTTATGAGACAGGAAGCCAGGTCTATATGTTCCATCTTAGTTGACAAGTTAACGTGTCATGTGTCAAACACTTTACTCTTAACATTCCAAAATTCAGAGCTTCATGGGGAAACTGTAAAGATCACACAATAATACCAGTATTCCTCTATGAACATGTTCTCTATTCTTAATCCCCTTTTACAACAATGATTTGCTTTTCTTACAAATGTTGAGAAGCTTTTCAACAACAAAGTCACACTTTAAAATCTCTAGCTATGGCAACGTTTGAACATGCCTCAAAGTCCCACATAATGAACAACAATGATCTTATACAATTTTTGTAAGCGTAGAGTACTGAAAATATCAAACTACACTATCATCATCATCCAATCTGAAAAATTAACACAAAATCACCTATGCACCAACATAAATTCATTTGTAAGTTTAAGATGAAAACACAAAAAACATTTATATAGATGGAGATAATTTATCAGAAATTAATTTGTTGATATAACTTAAAAATAATGGTGATGAAATCTAACTAAAAGAATCTTTAATTAAATATTTTTTACCAAATATCTCTAGGATTTTCAGTCACATAATTTATTCATCTACATTTTTAAATGCAACTGATCCAGAGGTGGGTTTCTACCAGTTCTATCCAGTTCTATAGAGTAGGTAGTAACTCTGCGATGATGTCACGGCGCCAGTTCCTTCGGTGTCTCCATAGGCGCCGCCATTTTGGATTTTGCTTCTGCACATGCTCAGAAGCTAAATTTTGCTCCTGCGCATGCGCAGAAGCTATTTTTTGATTGCCATGCACACACGTGTGACCCTGAACGAACCCACCTATGGTACACAACCTATCTCTTTAACTTGAGAAATAGGATAATTTAACAATGTTTATAAACTATGACAATTCATTGGACTTTCGGTGGGTTACAAATCAGATTAATCCTAACCAGACACATTAAAATAACACAAACTTTAAAATGGTCATCTCCAATTCTTTGCTATGGATCATAGGCTCTCGAAAAAATACATTTTTAAAGACTTTCTGTTTTTGGGTGCCTAATTGATGATATTATTTTTATGCTTTTTAAAATGTTGTTTGTCATTCAGAATCATTTAGCATTGGAAGGAGTTATAATCTATGTTAATAACGGACAACCAGTAGATCTGCTCCAGGTATCTGATGGCCTGTTAGGCAGCAGATCTAGTTTTGGTTTTGCATCAGTGGTGAAATAATCTGATGTAGACGATTATGGAGGAAACATTCAAGAACATACCTGACAGCTGTTAGACATGGGCTTGGGATGAACCCAGAATTTCTGTCTTATAAACCATTATGTTTTACTTGAAGTCAGCAAATGGTAGTTTATTTTAAAAACCACAATGAAAACAACTCCAGTTATTAATATATTCTGGAATAAATAGGAGGTACGGTTTGTTAATCAAATTGGACAGAAGGCCAGGTTCCTAGTATTTATATCACATCTAGCCAACCAAGATGTTTTATTTCCTGTTAACGACAAGACACATTCCAATATACTTCTGTTTGCACAACCTCTCCCTTGCCCAGAAATTGCAGCAAGACCTGAACACATGCAGGCTCAGTTTGTTCACCAAGTTGGGTTCCTTAGCACATAAAGTTGTGTTCACAATCTCTGAAGGTTTTCTCAAATCAGCAGATTTATTTCAATTGCTCTTCTTTTCATTCTTGCCCAATATTCCACATAGTCCCTCTTTCAAGATACCAAGCCAGTTTTTGAAATGGATTCCTGTTGGAAGAAACCCAAAGCCCTGATTGCTCCATGTTTCTTATTCCCTTGAATTTTGGACTACTTTAATTTAAAAAAAAAGTGTTTATACTTCTCCCTTCCAAAAGTCAACAGCAAAAAAGAGGGTTCTTTTCAAAGTATATGTAAAGCAAGTGCTTATTTAAATCAATGATCAATAAAGCTCCAGTCAAGCTCTTGGCAACAATACGGAAGTCATTTGCCTTTCTCTTTTGTGGGATATTATTTTAACTTTTTTATCTTCCTACCCTGGCTTTCAGCCCTGCAAACTTCACAAGTTGTCTCCCAACAAGTTCTAACAGGGTCCAAATCTACTTAACTTTTATGAGATCACCTGAGGTCAGCTAGATGCTGCTATGTTCTATGGACCAGAAGTAGATATGTGCCATCTCTTCAAATTGGAAAAGCAGGGTATGAATTGAGTAAAAAAATTAACTGGATCTGACTGTCAGCTGTCCATTCTAAGTACATTTTCCAAGCTCTGAAAAATGACTCTCAGATTTCCTTTTATCAAATGTTCCTTGAGCTGTATTTACATATCATATTAAATCCCAGAACCCCAACATGCCACCTGCAAGTACCTGCAGATACCTCCTTTGCTCCACCTTATTTTTAAAAGCATTTTTTAAACTCTAACTTGTAAATCAAAATGAGCGTAATCTTTATTTCCAAAGAATATCTTTTATAAAGGGGTTGCAGATCAGTATGTTTAGACGTATGCATGGTTAGTGGTAAACTGAGGTAGAAGATAACATCTGAGGAGGCTAAAGTGGGTTGATAGGGAGATTCTCAGTGTTTGCCTTCTGGTGAATGAATGTTTTCTGATTGGCTGAGGCTACTATAAGGGTCATTTTGCTCTCGAGATTCTAAATTTGCCTATTGGTCCTCAAAGGTCGAGGATCCATGTTTTCTTAAATGTGGTTTATTGAATAAATAATTGTCTGGGTTCAAATTTTGCCATAGGTCATGGTTATGAATTCACAATGTCTGGAGTTGCACAACACATTAAGCCGCAAAGCATGTGTTGGCTTCCCACAATGTGTGACTCCAGCTTAGTTATAAAAATCATAAGTTCAGGAAGTAATACAGAAACTGTCTCTTGGCTACTTCTGAAATGTAGAAACCAAGAACAACTTTCCTTTAATGGGTCAGTATTCATACTTCGGGTTGAGCCAGCCCAAAATATTGTAGCTATAAATATGAAACTTTTCCCTTCTCAGTTCCCTCACTGATACCAAGAATTCATATGGCATCTCTTACTATCAAGTGAATAACAAACTTTGCCTGAGATATGCTACAGAAAAACTACGGGAGATCTAAGATTAGAATAAGAGTCTTATTGAATGTGATCAAATAGACATCAAATCACATATTATTTCCTTCTGGTAACAAGTTCAGCTGGTAAGTGGCAGTAAAAATGGATCAAATTAGAATGTCTGGTAAACCAAGGTTTCAGCATGCTCAGGGAACCTTTGCAAACATTCAAGAATGATTTTAAACAACTGAGAGGAAAAATGGCCGCTAATATAGGCTCTGCAGTTTCAGCAAGTACAGAATATGGATTGTCAGATTGAAAAAATAGGAATGGAAGAGTTCCAGTTGTTAAGATGGGTCTCCAAACAGGAATGCCATACTGCAGCATTTTAGCTGCAGGCCACATTTCTGCCATTTCTAAAGTCGATTAGCTAAATCCTCTGGAATCTCACAGCAGAACATATAGTTGAATATTGCATTTAGCATTTTGCAGTCAGGGTTAAACTGTCTGTGCATAAAGATGTGCCATTTTTAAGCTATAATGGATATTTATGATGGCTAAGCCTGTAATCTGTTGATGTATTTCTTTTTGGAGGGTTTAAAATTTAATTTGTTACTAGCCACCTAGCAGTTATTAATTCAACATTTGGTGATATTGAGCACTTAATATTAATTCTGGCTTGTGTAAAGGTGTAGCTTGCATAATTTGCTGCCACGAGACATGAGAAATGCTGTTAGTTCAAATACAGTTAAAATATGATTTATAGAACATAGCTAATTTAGCCATTAGTAGCTATGAATCTGTGGCCAGAAGCAGTAGATCTTTAACAAGTGGACACTTTGAATGAGCAACATGGGAATAGATGGATAGGCTTCGCTTTCATGCTTTTTATGAAAGCATGAGCTTCCAGAGACACCCAAGCTGCTTTGGAAACAGACAGATTTTGTAAATGGACATAAAGCTTGATTCTCCATTTCAATCCCTGTTGTTTAAACCCATATTTTATTGCTAAGGCATATTTTTGCATTACAGTCTGTTTTGATTTTCCAGCAGCTGTTGTACATCACTGCTGAGATTCATAGTTGACATGCGGAAGATTGTCCTGAATCTGCACATCGGCTACCAATCTGGTCCCAGTTTTGGGGGAAAAAAGAAATTGTACATCGCAGGGTATCTTATATTACCGCCACTGTATCTGTAATACAGGCTCTCAGTCAGGTAGTGTTGAAGGAGGGAGGTCAATTTGGGGTTTGAGGTTGAAACATAAATTGCTCTTTTGTACACTGTGTGTTGATCTGTCATTTTTTTCAATCTGTCATTTAAACCTTTTCTTCTTTTGCTGAAAAGGAGTGCATAACCTAGTGCAAAGGCTTCTCTGTACTGCATCCTCCATGCATAAACTGGTCTGAAATGAAGATGGCCTAAGAAATCCCTTTCTGGATTTCATTCCCTTCTTCCATTTGGCGGTTGCAATGTTGCCTAAGTGTTACGCCTAGAAGACATTAAATTGGCCCCTGATTGGTAGATTCCTTGCTTCTTTTCCTTTCTCCCCATAATAGGAACTAGGCACCAAATCTGTGGACTGGTAAAAAAAAGCAAGAGTTTTATTGCTCTTCCAGTCACTTAGGCTGGAAGAGAAAGTTTGGCAGAACTCTTGTTATTTTCATACAGGAAAAAACCAAAACCAAAATATATTTGAAAAAAAACAAGAAACCACCAGCATTTCTCCTCTGAACTATGGAACCTGCAAGAAAATAAGAGCTTCAGCCTTTCCTGGCAGATAGCCTAGCAACCCAGTATGAAATGGCCATTGAAGTGCAGAGCAAGGATTGGATGGAGAAGTATCCATTGGCAAACATACAAGCCAATGGGATGGAGAGATTTGTGCAAGATGAAATGAATGCAGGCAGTGAAGCAGACTGCCCCGTGTGAGTCAGTGGGGAAAAACACTATTATTGATCCAAAGCCAGAAAACCCGTGTGAAGATTCCCTTCCTAGCAGCCTAGACGGGTTGAGATCAATGCTGTCTGTTCCTGTCTTCCAAAAATGACAGGTGGCCCATCCTCATGCTGGGACAGGCAGAAAATGCAATCATCTATTGTCTTCCCAATTTAAAGTGTAAACTTGTACCATGAGTGTGTGGATCCAACTTAATGTTTTGATATTCAGCAGAATGATAAGCATGGAGAGGATTGAACAAATACAGAGTTGAAACTTGGTTGCTGATTATGATAAGAAAGGCGTATGATGGAAGTAAAGTGTACGTGACGATAAATGTAGTGCAACACTAAGCAGGGACTAAGACAAGATACTGAGATGTTCCCTTTTGAAGTTTTCTGTGTTTATGGGCAAATGTTTATAGAATGCTTATAGAACATTAAAGATACGTTAGTTGGAGACATGAGTGGGTGTGTGTTTTAATATGCAGACGGAGAGCCATGTTGGCTGAGAACCTGAATGAGTTGCAGGGAATGATGCAATGAGGAATATGAAATTGAAAATTATTGAGATGAACAGTAAGGTAATTGTATTTGAGAGAGAAAATGGAGTGAACAAGTATTCCTAAATAGACAGTCAGATGTGCTTTGATAGATCTTTACTAAATATCGATAAATAATTGACACATTTTAACATGTTCCAATCCTGGTAGAAAGTTGGGGGTAATATATTGTCAGTTGAAAAAATAAAGCTTGCCGATGGCGGCAAAAATGGTTATGTATGACAACATGTTCCTTCCCT
This sequence comes from Pseudoxenodon macrops, assembly GCA_032467955.1. Lineage (NCBI taxonomy): Eukaryota > Metazoa > Chordata > Lepidosauria > Squamata > Pseudoxenodontidae > Pseudoxenodon > Pseudoxenodon macrops. The sequence continues at coordinate 98,283 of JANHFT010004130.1, forward strand.
CTTGGTTAAATGAATGTGAGAGTGGGTATGTCAGAAGTATAAGCATCAGCTGAATGCAGCAGGAATTGCTTCATTAAGAAATGTGAGGCAAAAAGAATCAATAGGATGGGTCATGCATGAATGGGTAATGAATGAAGATGAATTAAATGAAGAATTTAACACTACAAAAGAAGTACATTGAAGTGGTGGGTAATATAGAGAGAGAATGAATGAGGACTGAATAGTAAAAGAAATATATCAAGAAAGAATCAATGGGTTGAGAGGAAGGGGGAGACTAAGAATGTTTTGGTTGGAGTTCATGAGATTTTCCAAAAGAGAAAGACAAGAAGTTTCAAGAACAAAAGCCAGTGTATGAAGCTCTGATATATCCAGTGGAAGCAAGGATAGTTTGTAAGGGAATAAAAAACATGGAGAGATAAAGCAATTGGTGCTACATTTAGCTAGAATCCCTTTCCTTTCTCTTATCTTCTGCCTTTCCTTTCTTTTACTTACTATCGTAATTGTTAAGAGTTTTTCTATACTTTTCAAAGTGTTCCTTGCTCTGAAATAGAATAGTATGGTGGGTATATATGATAATAAAATATATGGACTAAAAACTTGTACTCTCAGCCCAACCCATCCAGGTACAATAACCTTACAGGGTCATTATTATGGGAAAAATGGGAACTGGAAGGTGTGTGTTGGATATGTTCACCGCCTTGAGTTATTGAGAGAGAGAGAGAGAGAGAGAGAGAGAGAGAGAGAGAGAGAGAGAGAGATGGACAAGATAAAATACAAACCTTGATTCCTGTTCTAATTCATTGTGGGAATAGGAGTGACAATAATAGGATGATTATAATCATTTAAAGACATACGATATACAGTATATGAACATCATGTATGTTGTTATGTGGTCTAGACATCGGTTAGTCAGCTTCATCTGGACTGGGATGTATCCAGAGCTCATATGTTGAGCTTTCCTAGTTTAATAATGCATGAATGTAACCCAGGTAAACAGATGTGCTTGAGTCGAAAGCATGCTCATACAATGACGTGAATTGGTGGGCATATTTGTCCTTGATGGAATAGTGTGTATAGCATGTCTCCCTTGAAGGTGACTGGGATACAATCCTTGTACCATGAGTACTTGCCCTAGGAGATTGCACAGCATTTCTCAAGGCAAGCAAAAGCGTGCAGTCGGAGAAGCGTAAACAGAAATAAAGCTGAAGAAGACTTATACAACCAACTAGAGATGTCAGTGGAGGAGAACCCGTGCCAAATACCCTACAGCGGCTTTGAGAATGAAAGGTGCAGCTTAAATGACATTCCAGCCTAGGGAGGTAACAGCAGCAACAGATGGGCCCTGGGATAAGAGGTCCTAATCACTCACTAGCGGATAACTGATTTTGTTGAATTCTGTCCTCTCCTACGTTTTCTTTTGTTCCACATCCTACTTCCAATGATGGAGTTAAGTGAACCATTCCTCTGGTTTCTTCCCTTCTTTCATCTGCCTAATTAATTCCTTGTTAGCAGATACTTTTGACGTTCATAACTTCTTTTTTTTTACAATTTGCCAATTGCCCTAGTACTATTTTAGTGAGTAAGTAGAACTTAAAAAGAGCTGTGCATAATATTTATCATTGTTTAGGTACAAGTAATGCATTTCCAGGAACTGAAGGCTGCATATGTTTACGCAAGATTCATGCCCACAGTGATGAATCTGTAGACCAAACGGTGTATTGGCACAGAGCCAGAGCCAGAAGTCTCTTTTTTTTTCCTGACCCAATCAATGGGTATCTGCCCTATGAAACTGTTTCTAAAAAGATATTAATTGCCCATGTGCAATAGTTAGAGCCAAATCCCAAAGCAAAATAATACTGGATTAATCTCACAGCCACTCATGATGACATGAGTATTAAAAAATAGAGAGAGAGAACATTAAATCCTGGTCTATGTATGCATGTATGTATATACCGTAGTATATACGTGTAAGGTTGGGGCATTTACCAATTTTTTTCTTTAATTTCATTTCTGCATGAGGCCCACCCAATTGACTCTGAAAGTCAAAATAATGTTATAAAGACAGTTTAAGAGCTTGGCAGTCAGTCAAAGCCTAGCCAGTGAGGAAGGAAAGAAACAGTTGAGCCATGTTGGAAGCATGCTTTGCTGGGCACTGGACAGCTCACTAAACCCTGGGAAAGTTTATTGTACAGCAGCCCTTAAGAAATCTCATGAAACAGGTGCAAACCAAGACATCCAAGTGAATATTGGTGAGGAAGCCTTTAATCTCAGGCCCTGTTGCTGTTGCTTTCTTGCTTTCTTGCTTCTTTCTGCTCTCTCATTTTGTGAAAATGTTTTTTGCTAGGAAAAAAAGAGCAAAGAACTTTGGCCAAAGAAAAGAATCATATTGTGGAGAAAAAGTTAGACTAGAACTTTTCACCTTGACATGCTAATGTTTCATAGCTCAGTATTTTGTCATCTTCTTTGATATGGGAGATTATTCAAACAATCTTTCTGCCAGAAGCAACAGAGCCAAGACGCAGATGAATTACTTCCGTGAGAGCAAGGCCTCAGAGCTATTAGCCGTGTTTCTCGGGCAATTGTTTCATTCCTGCCATCTTCAAGCATTTAAGCAGACTTCACTTCCAAGAGCAGCAAAATTGGGGAGAATTTATGGGCAAGTTGCTCCCTTTGTTGGAATTCTTCTTTAGAGCTGAATGTTAGAGAACTTTTTTCTGCAGGCCAAGTAGAGACGGCATGCTCAGGTTTCTTTTTGAACTGTTGACTTCTGTGCTGTAGCCTCCTTTTGAAAATGATTCATAGCATGAATGAAAATGATTCATAGCACGAAGGGGCAGAACGCATTCACCAATCCATCAAACTGTGGTGTTGGTTTCTTAGAATCTGATCTGGCTATCATTGCCTGGTTTCCCTTTGTTGCTGTTACGCTTCCTGGTTTAGGTTTAAATGGTCAGTGCATAACAGTTCCTGTGCACTGTATAAAAATAAAAATATCACAAGTTTTTTACACTTTACGATAGCACATAGTAAGTGGTTGACCTTAGTAAAAATACAAGGAATTCCATAAAAATCTACATTGTTTTCTAAATCAGTTAGAGATCTTTGTGTTATGGATTGTAATCACTTTCTTCCTGTTTTGCCTATTTCATTGCTCATAATAGTTCAGGAATTTTATATGCTGCTTTTGTGTCTGGCTGAACTGTAAACTTGAAAATTTATTTTAATTGAAATAAATTCACCGTTTTAGGGAATCTAGATACTTCTTGTAATAAACTCAGTGGTTAAAAAAAGAGTTTCAGTAAATTAATCTCAAGTATTGATTACCCTATTAGTCCAAAAATTAAAAAGATATACACACATGCATAAAGCTAACTGAGATTATCCTGAAGTATCGTATTTATTATGTTAAAAAAGTACTGCATTTTTATTTCTGTTCCAACAACTTCCAACCCTGTTTTATAGCCTTTAATGCTAGTAATAAAGTGAAACTAGCTATAAAAGGGACCAAAATTCTGCCATGCTATTAGAAAGGCCACTTAACAATGGTCCTTTATAGTTTTCAAACCTGATTATTTAGATTGTTTAAGAAATTACAAAGTATACAAATAAATACTGATTTACTAAAGCAGAGTTATATATTTCACCCAGAACAACCTTGATAGTAAAAGTAATATTACTGTGTTGTTATTGGGTCAGTATAGAGACCAACAATTCACTAGATTTTTGTCCTTACTGCCAATTACTTTAGCAGTAGCACTTAGACGTATGTACCACTTCAGTGCCCTCTCTAAGTGGTTTACAGAGTCAGCATATTGCCTCCAATAATCTGGGTCCTTATTTTACTAACCTTGGAAGGATGGAGGATGAGTCAATCTTGAGCTGGTCAGGATCGAACTGCTGGCAGTCAGCAGAGTTAGCTTGCAATACTGCATTTTAACCACTGCGCCTCATTGTTCAATACAATTTAAAGAATATTCTCTGTCAAATGAAAAGAAAGAATTGAATTCCAGTTTAGCAAACATAAAACTTCATATAATACTGGTATAGATTGTCCTGCATTTAAAAGTTATTTACTTTATTTTCCAAGATTTGTTATTTAGATGTATTCTTCTTTTCCCATGAAGCATATAAAGCAGTTACCACAATATGCTTTAAAAGCATCCCAAACAAGCATTATATTAATGAAATGTTTATTTATACAATAAGATAACAATTGTTTCTTTTGTTTTGTGAAAACTGAATCTTCTAATAATGATCTTTTAAAATGCAATCTTAAGAAAAATCGGATGACCTTTTCTTTTGATATTGTAGGAGGTTTTTACATCTATCTGTTCAATTGCCAAAGTACTAATGATCCAGCTGGGAACATGTTTGATGTGGGATTAAATATATATATAATATATATATTAATCCCACATCAAACATATATATATATATTTAAAAGATTTAAAAGTTGCCATATATTCATTATACATTATAGAATATTTCTACAATATTCTATATGTAGAACATTTAAATTTTAGATTTAAATTTAACTGCAATAGAATTATAACTTAATGTAGGATTTAAAACTTGATTAAAATCTTCAGCAATTATTTTATTCACAACTAAAATAAGGAGATACTTAGGCACCTTTGTAAACATCTGAATAATCTTTACAAGATTAATAAAAGCATGCAGTTATTAAACTATAGATGAAGTTACCGTATTTTTCGGACTATAAGACGCACCTGAATATAAGACGCACCTGAGTTTTTGGGGAGGAAAATAGGGGAAA
>JANHFT010004131.1:0-29354 GCA_032467955.1 Pseudoxenodon macrops
AGAGGCCAAAGGGTGGGGGTGGCTGGGCAGGGCTACATTCGGTGTATAAGACACACCCAAGTTTTCACCCTCTTTTATGGGGGGTGGTGCGTCTTATACGCCGGAAAATACAGTATATTGCTGGAATGTGATATTGAAAATGTATAACAAACAAAATACTCATACCAGTTTTTATTTTTATATAGACTTTTAAATTACTTTATAGAGAAATAGAAGAGGAACTTTGTTTTCAGTTGAGGCAAATAGTATTCCTTTAACAATCATCACCCTCTTCCTCATAAAAACTGTTGTTTCAAAGAGTAGTTTGAAAGAGACATGACCTAACAATTTCACAGTGGAAGAGGAAGGATGTATCTGATAGTGAGAATTCCTGTAATGCAAGAGGGGAACTTTTCATCTTCTCCTTATGGCTGAAGTAATATTCTAATATTCTTCATCACTGAAAATACTGGGGAGCCTACATGCAATATTCAAGAATAGTTTTTCAGAAAACTTGAAATTTCACTAAACACAGCTCTACAACCGATAGAAACTTTCAGTCATGGAGCCTTGATTCTATTTAGGTTTAATGGGACTCTACAAAATAATAACTTATCTCTAATATAATTGTAATTGATCAGCTGTAACAATTTTGTATTTTATTTTTTATGTAAGCTGTGAGTTGTCGTTTTCTTGGTATACAAATATGTTCAGGAAGCAAATTGACACGAAAGATAACACATAGGTCAAGGAATTAATAGATTCAAGTTTAATTAATTAAAAAAAGGTATAAAATTCTCGAAGTGTACATTTGAAAATGCTATCAATAAGAATAATCAACACTGGAGCATAAACTAATTCTTTACTTCTTCATCTCCATCTTTACATCACTGATCAACAAAATGCTGTAGGATTGATAAATAGCATTTTTTAAAAATACTTACCAGTTTCCCAGATCTGAAATGATTCTCTTGATTTCTGGAATTGCTGGTGTCTGCAGGACTATATAAGTTGCATTTATTTGATCAAAACAAGATCAGAGGATCTGTTACAATATTCAAACTAACAATATACTTCGATGGATCATCAATCTCACTGCAAAGCCGAAGTCCAATAATAAAAGGACAAAAGTCTGCTGCTTCCCACATTATTTATATTAATGCAAATAAAGGGCCTGCGTATTGTGTGCATTGTTTCAAAATCCGGAGGCTTGTTATGTAAATCCAAATAAAATTAGAATTAACAGATATTAAATAGTATGACTCTAGTCAGTACTAACATTTTATTTTGTACTACAATAGCTTGAGATGTATCTTTAAAACAGCAAATTAAAAAACAGGTGCTAATGCAATTTTAATAGCATTATTAATACCAGGATTAATGTGTGAATTATTATATGAATGTTCAACTGTGAAACTGCACAATGCACTTGGCCTCTCTGCCACTAGGTGTTCCTTTAACGATCAAAATTTTTGCAAACCTCTAAGCATTTACACTCTGGACTCAATATAGGTACCCATATAATGAGATTTTGGTGACAACTGCACCACCAGAGCAGCACAGGAATTTACACACTAATTAAAGTGTAACTTTTCTTAGTTAAAGGGTGCAGGTAAGGATAGAACTATTATTTCCTCAGAAAGATAGTTATTTAACAATATCCCAGGAGATTCATATTAAAAGGGCAATATCAATTACTGTTTTTCAATACCCCCACCACCACCCCCAGCATAAAAGTAGTTAAATTTTAGACAGGGATATGCAACATCGTTCATGCATGGAATACTGTGGTTGATTTCAGAAGGTTTGTGATTAAATGAAAAAATATATATTTGAATGTTCAATGCCTGGAACAAAATGTGACTATTCTGAACTGAGCAGAAATGAATTATGGGAGGTAAAGGAAAAAGCTAAGGATATATAAGTAGCTGAATTAGGGAGACCGGGAGACAGGGGCAACAAGGGCAGACCAGCCAGTGGGATATTTTGTGCTGGGACACTGGCAACAGCAATGGTTAACGAAAGCAAAGGCAGAAAGTGCTGGGAAGACTGGAGCTTTTGATCCTTATGAAACAGCAGATCTGAAACAGTTCAGTAGAACTCCCCTGGAACATAATTTCTTCTAGATTTAAAACAAATTTTCCCTCTGTTTTGTGTATATTCTTTATCTCATGGAATTTAGAATTCTGGACATCAGTAAATACAGTGCTCAAGCGTAGCATGCTTATAATGGTGATCACATCAGTACAGTGACTATATCCTCAAAAATTGTACTGTCTTCACATCTATGCTAAGATGATAAATAGAGTGTATTTCTGTAGGCAGCCTTTATTCATAAATTAGATTGCTTATAAAGGTATTATTTTTCTGATGTATCTATTAATATGGAATAAATACTTGAAATAGCTATGCATCATAAGCTGTTAGTTAGTTTTGAGAATTGTGGTAATTTTTAGTCCCACAAAAAAACCTCCCATGTTGGTAACAGAAAACTGTTGTTTTGATCTGCATTCTAATTCAATCCTAAAGCAAACATTATTGATGTGGAATAATTAATTAGTAAGAATCAAATTCAAGTGAACTAAATTATATCAACTCTGGCATATTTTACTTAAACTTACAATGAGTTTTAAGAAAAATCTATTAAACCCTTTGCTTCTAGGTGGAAATTTTGGCAAAAAGAAATTCCATCTCTATTGAACAGCCACTGTTTCATAAACATGCCACAGATAGCATTGAGAAGACTGAAAATGCAAAGAAGCAACAGTATCATATACACGGAATATACATGGAAGAAAAAAACACATTTGTGTAGTCAGATTGAACAATTCGTATTTCTAGTTTGCTGTGGATAATTCTTACTTAAAACATTTAGATAACATGAGCTGCTACATTTACAGTAAATGCTTATAAGTAGCTGAGATATGATCATGTTGGATAGACAAAGCAGAAAATTAAAGATATGGAAACATGCAATCCCAATGAGGTGCAACTACAGCTTCACACAAACCACCAATTTAAGTAGTACGGCAGTGCTACAAAAAGCATTTACTTGAAAGAATACTAGATACCCAGAAGCAGCTGTAAGAGAGATGAAACTATTTAAGTGAGAGCAGTTTATATTCTGTAGAGTTGTCAATTAGGGGTCTAGACTTCAGAATATAGTGAATCATAACTAAAAGCCCATCATAGCAAATATGTGCTTCTCATCAATAACGCTGGTGGGCATATGTAAAGGGAAAGAATCAAATATTTCATTTATGCTTTTCTGTTTATGGCAAAAATACCTATTTCCCCCCATAAATGACAAGATTATTTTTCAACCAACTCCTTAAATGGTTTCCAACTTCAAAGAAGTATATCACTCTAGGTCTGACTAAAATAAATCCATACACTAACCCAATTTGCCTATATATCACAATCCCTCACTCCCTTTTGAAATGGGAGCCTATGTGTCTTAAGTTTTAGATGCAGGAAGATATTTCCCTCCTAATATTACTAGTGACTCCATCCTCATGTACTAACATATTATTTGTAGTACATGATTGCAAACAAACATCATGGTACTTACAGATTAAACTAACCTGTACTGGCAGTGCTGGAATTTTTTCTTCTCTACCAGTAAGAAGCAAATGCTGAAATTCTGCTGCTAGTCAACAAAAACACAAATTATATTAAACCAAAAGGAGCTTAAATCATGATTTAAGTTTAAATTGTAAAAATCAAACCCCAGGTTTTATACTTATTTGAAGAAAAATCCTCATGATTAATTAGCCAATTAAACACTTGACTGTTAAATGGTTGTTGTGCTATGATGTGGAAATCTTTTTAAGAACTTCAGTGAAAAGTCTGTTCTTCTATCACTTCTAACACATACACGGAACAATTAAACTCTCAAGAATGTTTATTCTGTTTTGCAGAATAAAAATAGAATCACTGGTTGAAGTTGACCTAAAAGGATGTCCATTTTAAAGATTCAAGATAATTTATCTTCACTCCAAACATTTAGTCCATATTATGCCAAGTACAAAATTTTGAAAGGAACATTTGGCAAGATATGCCAATGTTCAAGAACTGTTAGCAGAGATATATTAGTGATTTTACTGGCAATGAAAGGAAATTATCTGCATTATGACTACACTGTATATCAACACATTTCTGACATAAATATGTATTATCCTATCAGGTATCACAGTAGTGCAGTGACTTCTATTTAAAAATAAAATAAAAATTAACTGTCAATGTGTTTTGAACACAAATTTCAATTACAGTATCTTGTAACTGAATTTCTTTGGATAATAATAAAAAAAAACCTCACAAACACAAAAGCAAGCCTACAAATTGACTTTAAGTTCACAACAGAGCACAGTAAGTCGAAATCTTAAGGTTTCAGAGTTGAAATGTAATACCAAACTTCCTTGTAAAAAATATGAAGTAGAATACAGGGTTTTTCTATTTCAGTAATACTCAATTCTTTTATTCCGTTTATAATATGCTTGGATATTTTTGTAGCTGAAACACCATTAATCTATTTCACACAGCAAGATCTCTGATATCTTTTAAAGCTCTTCAGTGCAGTAAATACTTTAGAAGCAACTTTATAGTTTCTTATAAATTGTGTATCACATTTATATATAATTTATATAGAGAGCATTTTAATTATATAAAATATTTTTCACTTGGGAAATTATTATCATAATGCAAATCAATCAAATGATGTCTGGACATGCAATTTTAATACCAATTATGTGTTTCTGTTAAAACCTAGGTTAAAATAATGAAAATGGCCAAAATCAAAGAACCATATTACATTACTCAAACTGTTGCTTGCCAAATAGGGTTGTTAGTAAAATTAACCTGTAATATACTTAGGCTATTGGTCCAATTATAAATTATTTGAAGTACCTTTTTAGATTTAGACAAGGTGACTATTGCATTCTGGCAGCAACAATCCAACCCAAGCAAAGCTGTTTCCTAACATAATAGTTAATTTCTAGTTTCACATAAACACAAGCACCATCAATTTGTGACACTAGATTAGGTTGGATTAAAACAGCATTCTAACCATGCATGCATCAATACATGCATACTTATCAATATATTTTAATTCAATAGTTGTCCTTCTAGAACTCTGAAACCACTGCTTAAACTTTGAAAATAAACATCTCAAAGCTAGAATTTTTACAGGGAAATTGAGAAAGGAGATGTACAATGTGGGAATTGATGGTACCTTCTCTTTGAATTGTCAACACAAACACCAAACTGCTTTTTCAGAAGAGTTTGGGTAATATTTTGAAATTCTGTGGTGATATTTGTCACATAATTGGTAGAACATTTATTTTCAATGATCAGAACCAATGAGTCCAAACAATTCAATGTGTTAATTGCTGGTTATATTGTGATTAAAATGGTCAAAGTTGTCCAACAAGAAGCATTTATCCATACCATTATAATATGAACACTGGTTGAAAACTAACGCTTAGAGAAAATCAGTGATGTGTAATAAAGTAGACCTAATGTGGATGAAGACATTCAGTATTAATGATACGTTTTTGTGTTTCCTATTTACCAAGTAATGACATTCTAAGCTGATGCATTTAGATCAAGAGACATTCTTATATATATATTTGTTATGATATAAAGACAAAAAGAACATTATAACATACTGGCTATCTAAACTATTATGATTTGTGTGTTAAACACTGAATAATAATTTGAATACGATTAGTACTGAGCTGATAAAATCGTATGGAAAATTCCCAAAATTAAACTGTCCAGAATTTTAGAAGAACTCAGAGATGGTTCTGGATACCTGTGAGAAAAATGATAGGGAACCAACCATGCTATTAAACATTACAACATCAATACCTTTAAACATTTAAAACCTCATCAAGGTAAGCACATTATGTCTGTAGTTATTAGATACCAGAAAAACTGGAAGCTGGAAAAGCAGTTTGAGGACCCTGAAGAAGACCACATCAGGGAAAACTATGACCAATGAGCACAATACTTTTCTCAGATTTTTCCTTTAGAAGAGCTTCATGTCAGATCCCCAAGCTTTAAAAATTCAATTTTAAGAAGCAGTTTGAGGCTCTTCAAGGGCAAGTGAAGAGACTGCCAGGAAAATCTGGATTTTTCTGTAGATAGTTTAACTTTTGAAGTTGTATTTGTTTCAAGAACTGTTGCTCTTAATTATTCTTGGAAATCTTATAAGCATTCCTCAGAAATTACTTTCTTACTTTAAAACAAACTACATGTGCATATTTTACAAGAAGTCAGTAAGACGATTTCTACTGAATCATTCAAATAACACTGAAAATGCTCAAATATACTTTTCAGAGCATAGAGATTTTGCAAATTGTTTATTTTGAGAAGAAAGGCCGATAAAGAAATAGTTTCCTTGTAAATATTTACCCCGTTTTTCCATCTTACAAAACTCATATCTACATTTTTCTTCATTCTTCAGGCTCTACATTAATATTTATGATAAATAATGTAAAATAATTTAAATTTAGCTTAAGCAAACATTTACTCCAAGTCTCAGAAATAGGTATCAATGAAGAAAACATAAATTGTAACACAGGCATTTTCTTAAAATACTAAACACAGGTAACAGAACTCTTGAATCTCATTAATTTATCACAATATTTTAAAAATGAGTTGTTTAAAAAATGGTTCCACTGGCCAAAATTTCAGAGGGGATATCAAAGAGATTTAATATTTCAGCAAATGTTTACCCCACATTAGGACTTCTTGCTAATAGTAAATTGAAAGCACCAGTGTTACTATATCAATATTAATATAGAGCCCATCAAAATATTATAAAAATCCTATATTAAATTAAACATAGGAGCCTTCACCAAACTTGCTGCAAGTTTGGGGACATAAATATCCAACAGCTATAAAGCTGTGAAAGCCCCTAGAATGAATAAAATAAATCCCACTTGCCTCAGACTGAACAGGGCAACACTGAGACTCTGCCTCAGCCTGTCCTATGGCAGGGCTATAGGAAGAAGAAAATTTAAAATTTTAGAAAAACACGATCCAATTAAGGCTAAAAGTACATGCAATCAATAGTAACAGAATTCCAGTGAGCAAATGAAAGTTTGGTCTCAAAAGTTTAGGTCCATATGTGACATGGAATTTATAAATCAGCTTTGACTTCTATAGGGAAAATTTTCCAATTGAGCTCGCCTTAAAAATTGACAACTGCTGTGTAACACAGTTGAGAGCAGGTGTTGTAAGCAATGGAATATTCTGTACTAATTCAGTAAAAGTTTTTAAATGTTAGAACATCCATCTGCTTTTCAAAAATTTATACCACTTATGTAAGTAGCTAGACCAGTACAATTATTAAGACAATTGTAATATGTATTAATAAATGCCAGGACTATGCATTTTTATTTAAATATAAATAAAATCAGAATTCAAAATTATGTTCTCATATTTCCCTTTTCCACTATAGCCAGTGAATTGTTTTATTTTAAATAAGAAAGGTACCTGTTACATTCTATACTGTTTGAACTCAGGCTACAGAGAGAGAGAGAGACAGAGGCAGACAGAGAGAGAGAGAGACAGAGAGAGAAGCCCTTACATGCTAAAAAAAATTTTTTTTAGTATCTCCAAAATAAAAATAAACACCTTGTTTATACTTTGAAAATGCAGTTGTTCTATTGCAAATTTTATAGTAGCAAACACAACCTTATTTCCTGACAGAAAACATGTGGCCCTTTTCCAATCAGGAGGAGACAAATAAATCTGCCCCTGGGAGAGGAAGAAAAGATCTAATGGCTCCATAATGTCCTCTCCCACTGAAAACAAAGTACCGGTAGATATTAACAAGCCAAGTATACAGTACAAGCAGCACTCAATTTTTCTGCAGTGCTAAAGGAAGCATACAACCACTGAAACAATTAAAATTCTTATTAAAATATGCTATAACTAAAAGTATACAGTTTTAAGTTAAGCATTTGATACTTCTCGACTGTTTCTAAAAAACTCATACAATCCATGCTTCCAGAAAAATCTTTTTGGCGAGTCATGTAAAAAACTTTCTATTAAATTTTGCAAAAGATTCTTGGGGAAAATCGCACAACCAGCATACAAACTGAAAACTAGCAAACAAATGACATAATCGAAAGAAGCTGAATGCTTCCACAAACTTCACAGGTAAATAGGTATTAGCCATTTTTAAACTGAGGAGGTGTGCTTGCCACACTAATAGAAGAATCTGTATGAAGTAAGTTTCAAATATACCAGCTATTCTCATTCATATGACCATATAAATTCTTTGGAAGATGATTAAGATTTCTAACTACACAAAGGCTACTGCAATGGGGCAAAAAGAGAACACAATGAAACAAAAAATATAACAGCCAAGTGATCATGATTGCCTATTTTTATATCTTCTATGAAAAAATACTCAAATCCGAAAGACAGACTGCCAATTATATAGTTCTGTGTTTAATGAGTATTAAGAAAAAAAGGGCCCTACATAGAGAATTAATAACTTTGTGAGTACCACAAAGCCAGAATTTTCAAATATGAACCAATAGTGTGGAAAAAAACTAATTAGCAGTAAAATTCAGACATTGATAATTGGTGTTATTAACATGTATAACTGCCACTGGAGCAGAAAAAAAGAACAAAATATTTCATTTACAGTATCAATTAATAAAGAATACCCAAGGATATTTTCTTATGCCTGGCTCTCAAGGAAAAGTTTCATCACATTAGTATCAGATATAAAACTAGAAGATTAAAAATTTAAGGCCTAAAGTATTTGGACAGTCTCCCAAATATGCTACACTTTTCATCTTACAATCAAGAGGAACTCATTGCCACCTACTGAAAGGATTTTGTTTCTACTTTCCAGTTAAGTTTCATAAATGGGAATCAGTCCAGTTAAGGAACCAGCTAAAATTGCACAGCAATTCCAGCATCCTTTGCAGAATATGATCCAGTCATGTAGGTCTAAGCCTCTACAAGTCTAGTAAATCATGTCATGAAAGATATATTGTGGCTGTATTGTAGTTATTAACTAAACCAGTGCTCACTTTCCAATTTCTTAGCAATGTCTTTCTCGTTATCAGGAATGTTTAAAAAATATGAGATTTTATGACAAATCTATTAGTATATAAACACTGACTGCACTATTATCTAATACCTAAACTTTGTAAAATATTACTTTAAGAAACCTGAGTCAAATAAAAGTATTGCACAATAAAATGTACTTCACAGAAAACAACATATATCAACAACTTGCGACGAGCAAATTTTAATCAACTGAATGGCAAAACCTTAAAAATCCATGAAGAAAATTGGACAGATTTATTTGTTGTGTCTTGTTAATAAGTGTACAGGTCTATGACTACTTGATCAAACAATTCAGGATATATCAATGTAGCATCAGGAATTGTATTGTATTTATTATACAAGCTATAGTAGCATGCATCAGTACAAACCTTCAGGCAGATGTCCACAGCTGGTCATGAATAAAAGGACAATTTTTTTCTTTTGTTTTATTACAATGAAGTTAAACAATACAGAAAATCACATGAATTTAGTGGGTCAATTCTATAAACCCTGGAACAGGAGGAACTCTACATTAAATATGGTTACACATCCAGATTTAGGTGTACAAGTAGATGACAACAGTTAAAGCCCTCACCAAACTATTGTTGGGGACATGAAGTCCAACAGCACTTGAAGTGCTGTGAAGGCATCATTTATGAACAGCAACATAAGGTTACAGAACTTGCCTTTAAAGATGGTACGTTCATGTAATTCCAGCGCCTTCACAATTTAACGAACCATATTTACTATACTTCACTTCTAAAAACCTAGATGAAACATGAAAAAGAAGCCATACAGTATAAATTGCAACATCAGGGAAAGTTCCGTTTTATTATTCTAAATAATTTTTCCCATGTAAAATAATGTCCAACAGTTCCTTGTATGTGGAAAGATTTTTTCCCCTAAAAGTCACAATGAAGTTTTAATTGATGGAAGCTTGGCTATATTAACAGCACAAGACGAGAAAAGGTTTAATCTCCAAACCTATTAGAACGTTTGCAGTAGCATCAGTAGCGGCCACCTTGCGACATTACAGGAGGTCTCATTCCCATTGGCGGTCTAGGAGGTCCACCTTGATAAGGAGGCACCATTGGGGGCCCTTGACCATATGGAGGCATTGCACCAGGATGATACCCTGGCATGCCCTGGTGGTGAGCACCATACTGACCTGAAAAGCAAAATTTGAAAGAATGAAGTTACATCTACCTTCTGCAGTACTGCTATTAGTATGTCACTTAATTCCACAATTAAATACATTTCATTAGCTTCCAACACAGCTTAATTTGTTATTACCATGAGGTGGGATTGGTGGTCTCATTCCTTGCTGCTGGGGGGGAATTCCTGGCTGTGGTGGCATCATACCTCCAATTGGTCCAACTGGTGGATTGCCCATAGATGGCTGCCCTGGTCGTGGGAGGTTACGCTGGTATTTGGGTAATTGAGCTCTTCTTTCTTCCTATGAAGTGAAACACATGGGGGATATCTAATCACTGCAAAATCAAAACAAGATTCATTCTGAAACATAGATACAGTTGAGACACTATTCTCATGGCAGTAGTTAATTATAGTTCAGGAAGTTCTAATGGATAATTTTTGGCAATCAAATCATTATTAAGTAGATATGTATTCTAGGACATAAATTCAGCTTACAAAGTTCTGTATTAATTGCTATCTCAATTAAAGCAGGAATTAAATATAGAATTATTAAATCACCTGAACTCTAAAAAATGAAGCACTCTAAATACTACAAAAGATAGGCTTTGAGAATTATATTATATATTATTATATTTACCATTGTTTTAACCATGGTAAATCATATGGGAAGTTGAAAACTTTTACTTATCATATCAATCTTATTATAAAGAAAAGGCATGGGAAAATTATATTTAACTTACCAAGGATATATCCTCATCTGGATGGATCAACTTACTGGTTGCGCTGGTTGTTGTAAGAGTAGCAGGCTTACTTGTTATAGAAGTAGCAGGTTTAGATGCAGTACTATTTGTTGTATTAGTGGTGGATGCTGTAGATTGTGTGTAAGCAGGGAATGTAGGTTTGGGTGGTTCTGTATTAGATACAGGTGCATTATTCAAAGGTTTGAAATCTGTACCAACTGGGCCTGGAACAGTTGCTTGAGCCTGTATTTAAAAATACAAAATTAAAAATATAAGTATATTGTTATCTTTTAAATAAACTTCATAACATTATCATATACTGACACAGCTAAATCAGCCCAAAGTAAAAGTTCTATTTTATCACAAAAAAGTAGCAAACTAATAATAAAAAAATAAATCCTGCAACACAAACATACTACAAAGTTTGAGATGTCTAGAACAAATAGGAACAAACTATCTTCACCTGTAACACACCATTTTCTGTATTATACCCCATATAGTAAGATGTTTGGTTTTTCAAAATAAAAACCAATCTAAGAATATCAACTGAGATAATTTAGTATTCAAACAGAATGCTCAAGATTGAACCTCGGGATGTCAATTTTTATGTTAAATTTGTTTAAAATAATCCCTTGTATAAAAATACCTTGATGTTCTGAGACATCTCAAATTATCACTTGCAGTTTTCAATTATTTTCCTATCCTACAGCCCATGAAAGCTACACTTAAGTTCAATGGGAAAGCACAAGCTTGAAAGGATTTATACACAACAAAAGAGCTCTTAGTTTCACATGACAGAATGCTTTGGCAAGCAAACAGCACATTATTTCGAACTAATCACTGAACTCCAAAACAAGACTAGGTAAGTTGGGATTTTAGCACATGATGCATTTGACATTTAACATGATGTATCAGAATAGCATAAATTAGAAAAAATGAACCATGCATCAAGTAAACCACTGCCCACTAAATGCACTTAACTGCTTTCATGCTCTCTTTTTAACCCTTTAGAACCACAATGTAGAATTTTCTTTTTTTTATTACCCAATTATTATGCATGAATTCTCAAATTGTGCTGAACAACTAAACATAATCAGGAAACCACAATTATCTGACAATGTTTAGGCAGATTTTTAAAGCGTACATAACGGTTTAAAGGGTTAATTGGCAAAGCAATTTTAACTGCAACTTCCTGCGTACTTGTGCTGTGCTAGGAAACAGAGCTTTAGAAGGTGCTGACAGTTCTGAATTGGATGAAGTTGTACTTGAGCTTGTGACAGGTGTCCCCATCTGTAGCACAAAAGAAAGGAAACAGTAAACAGTCTCCAAATGAATGCATAAAAATAACCAAGAGGAAAAAGCTCAGACTGATTTTTGTATATGAATAGGGATGCACATAAAATGTAATGTTACTTTTGTTTTGAGCCTGAAACAAGCACAATGCATAAATTCTGACGAATTGTTCCATGTGGGCCATGGTTTAAGAATAAGAAAAACATGTTTCCATTGTCCCAAAATATACGAGCAAGGATTCTGGATGATTTTACATGATGAGCAGAACAAGGGTAATGTGTATTCCTTCTGCTTTCTTCTTGTCCCTCCAGTAACTCCCAACAAGAGACATGTCACCAGCCCACCTGTGATGCCTGAAGCCTCTTTGCTGCTTTTTCAAACACTGCTGCCTATTAACAACAGTGTTTCAATACTTATCTGGAACAAAATAAGAGCATTTCATTCCATACTCGGCCCAAACATGCATGCTTTGGTTTGGACATGAACTACTCCAAACCAGCTGTTTGGTGCCCTTTGTGAGTGAAGCTTCTACAGAACCCTATGCATGACTCTCTCCTGCAGAAATTTAAAAGTTCTGCTTCCAAGTCAATAGTTAAAAAACAAAAACCTTCATTTATAATGCAGTTCTGTTAAAGAGCAGTTACTATTTTAACTTGCAAAAATAATGGTTATTTTAGATTTTAGCTAAATAGTTAATATACCGTATATAACTATTTTCTTCTCCAGTATCAATATAGAATTTCCTTTAATCTAGTACAAAAAAAGTGCAGAACAGAATACTCTGCTCTCTTAATTTTGTGTTCATTTTTATAAGTACAAAACATGTTTTAAGGATAATAAAACTGCTATTAAGTGGCTATTAGAATGATTTCCTGAATATGTGCTAAAGCAGACATTGCTTATTATTCTGTTTGCCATCCATCTATCCCTCTATTCTGAGTTTGGACTGACAGTATTTACATTCTTTGCAGAAAAAAAAGTAGATGTAAATAGGAAACCTTTGACAAGAATACACCATACATAAAATGCAATAGAAGTATGAGATAATACCATTTGGCAATTTCGGTTGTAACACCACCACCACCCCACTATAGTAATTCACTATTTCAACATACTTGGAAAGAAAGAAAATTAATGCACTGAAGCTTTTTGGTGATTAGATATTTGAAAACTTACTTGTCCGGCACTAGGAAACAGTGGTTTGGTAACTGGTGGTTGGGGATTAGGTACTGCAATGACAGGAGCTGGAGGTCTATTAAGAATACCCTGAGTAGTCACCTGCTGGGCTTGTGTCATTGGAGGCATTCCAGGGCGAGGACCAACAGGTGGTGGCATACCTGTAGAATAATTATTTCTGATTATGCTTTGGTGAGGATTTTATTAATACCACAGGCAAGATCATAAATACTGACCTTCAGTCAGAGGGCTAACACATCAGACAAAGAAGCATTAAATGCAGAAAATATACTTTAATGATGTTTAGATTGAGTAGAATTGCTAAGTTTATAGTTAAGACAACTGATCTAAGACCTGTTATATTGAACAGATTGGGCTACCCTGTAAAAGTGATGTTATTTTACCTTAACATTGATTGTATTTACCACATATCTATTTTATTACTGCATTTTTTTCCCATCCGTTTTACCCTGGAATTAGATCCACCCTTTTATTTTTGTTTTATATTTTTGATACGATTGTAAGACTAATCAGTCTATCTACTTGGTAACGAGGGGAAGGTGGTTTTGAGAACCCTCATTGGAAAACCTGAATCCCTGAGATACATGTCTTTTGTATGGGCCCAGTCACAAGAGAAGTGCAAAGGACACTATCCTGGGCTGGATTTGGATTACAAATTCTGTTTTAAGGAATGCATAAAAATGTTTCATCATTTGTAATATAATTGTTGAAAAATGTTAATCTTTTATTTATTAGAAGCAGATAACATTTATTTATGCAAAATATTTTTAAGCCTCCTTTAAGGGCAAACCATTTCTTCCAGGGTGGGAATCTATCACAATCTCTAATTCCTTGCAAGCAATGTTTAGGACTATTATTCTTTCACCCAATGCTTAAATGTATCTATTTTTAATTCTGGGAACATACCAAAACTTCTTATATATTACAATGGCTTACAATATTACCCAAACATAGGTAAATATAAATATAAATTGAGTAAACAAAATATGTAATTATACACTAAAAGTACAAAACAATTCAAGTCATAAGAATTTCCAAAAATATTTTTATAGAGAATTTTTTAGAGAAATGCATGTACAAATTCGTCCTTTTATTAATACTATATTCTTGAAAGCAGAAATTTATTTTTACCATTTTTGAGAAATCAAATTAGCCTGAACATAACATTTTATATAGTTTTTTTTAACTATTCCAACACCCAAAAAGGGGAAAGGGAAAGTAAAGCAAATACACAAAAAGGGCTTTCCTGTTTCAATCAAAAATGCAGCTTATGTGTTAATAGAAATATATCAGTTGACAGAGCAGGATGGAAAAAGCTTCTATCAGCAGTTGCCATTGCCTGATCTTAATACATTTTTGTTCCTGTGCACCCTTTTTCTAAGCCCCATAAACAGCTGCTCTGTGCCCCCGTCTTTTACCCCAGAACTGTAGTAACCATAAACCCAGTTGAAAAAATTAAATAACTCTCACCGCAATATGGATTCGCCATTCCTGACCTACCTGGTGGCATACCAGGCATGAGAGGTGGGATTCCTGGTCCTGGAGGCATCATCCCACCCATTGGCATCATCCTATAAAATTGAAAGACTCTTGATGAGAGCTCTCATAAAGAATGGCACTGTATGATATTAAAATGTCCCAAAGTTTTCTACCAGCTGAAAAATGTAAATATCTGCCTTCAAATAACTTTGGCTGTATCGGATTTTAGCACAACTTCCTGCCTTAATTCAAAACACGAGCAAAATAGAGTAGAGCTATTATAATTCATCATCTAACTCTTTTTGGGAAGAAAAAGATAGAATGAAGCAGCTGGCATACCCCAGTTTGGTCTGGAGTTAATGTGCTGGCCTAGAAACCAGAAGACCATAAATTCTAGTCCTGCTTTAGGCATGAAAACCATCTGGCTGACTTTGGGCCAGTCTCTCTCTCTCTCAGTCCAACCCACCTCACAGGATTGTTGTTGTTGTGGAGAAAATAGGAGGTGGAAGGAGTATGAAATATGCTCATTCCCTTGGATTATTTATAAAATATTAAAGGTGGAATAACAAAATCACAATAAATGAAAAATATCCATTCATGCAAAAGCCAGTACTTTCAGTTAAAAATAGATAATTGTCTACCTGCTTCTTTACTTGATTTCAGTTTCTTTTCTATTCTCTTCTACGTAATAGAAAGAACCCAGTAACACAGGAGATCAATCAGTGGCTATCTCGCATTTATCTTACTTACAACTCAAAATACTATGAAAATCTTAGCAATTAGGAAAAACTACATTGGAAAACACTATTGAACACTCCTGAAAGAATAAACAAGTGATGTCCTGACAACTAAAACAGGATTGTCAGATTCCCAATTGTGCAGCTTTTAAAGCAAAGCCCCACAGGTGAAGTAAATCAAATGAAAGCATGAAGCATGCTGTTGCCTAAACATCGCTCATACTTACCCAGGTGGCATTCCAGGCATGACTGGAGGCATTCCAGGCATCATTGGTGGAACACCTGCCATTAATGGTGGTATACCTAAAAGTCAGAATGTATATTAACTGACCTGCAAATGAATAATCTATTCTTTATCGCATAAACATATGTGAAAAACTCTTGATAATTTTCCTTAACATAGGAAACCATGGAAAATTAACAACTGCTATAATCCACTGGATTTCATCATTAGGTTTTCTAGTGTTGATTTAACTGTTTCTGAAATGCTCAAAACTATCCTTCAGATCTGCTCCTTGTATATTTTAGCAGGCACAGCTATAGCTCTGTAAAGAAAATCTAATTCCAAAAAGCAGAGGAATGTCTACTGACCACATTAACATGTTTGTAGC
This sequence comes from Pseudoxenodon macrops, assembly GCA_032467955.1. NCBI lineage: Eukaryota > Metazoa > Chordata > Lepidosauria > Squamata > Pseudoxenodontidae > Pseudoxenodon > Pseudoxenodon macrops. The sequence continues at coordinate 16,267 of JANHFT010004131.1, forward strand.
AAGCAAAATCAAAAGTCCTGTAAGATAAATATTTTTCACTTTTAAGAACACATTGAGAACTAAACAAGTTAGAAGAGTCTCTGAGGAACAGATGGAAGCAAAAGACATTACTTCTCTAATTTAGATTTAATCCCCACTGAATATTTTCAAGTTCGTAAATGTTAGGAAAATGATTAACATAGCTAAAATACAGTAAAACATCACTGTGCTGATCCAAAATAATACCATACTAAAATCTTTCATATTAGTAAAAAAATTCTAAAGCTGACATAATTATTTCTATCTTTGTAACTACCTGGAGGAATTCCGGGTGCCCCTGGTACAGGAGGTAAACCCGGCTGTGCCATTGGTGGTATATATCCCTGCTGTGGCTGCACAGGCTGTGCTTGAAATGAGGTGGAAGCTGAAGACTCATCATCATCATATTCATCAGAATCATCTTGTTGTTTCTTTTTCTGGCTTTCTGCTAAAAGTTTCAATGTTCAGGTTAATGCTAATTTGTCACAAAAAGTAACCATTCTTTTTATTACAATTATCGTATTTCTACATTGTAAGATATTGCTGCACAAAAGAATAATCAGAAACATTTTGAGCAAGATCCTTTTCCAAACCATTTAAATACTTGTTTGATTTCACCCAACTATTTCACAGCAAAACCAGCTCAGTACATCTGCTAGTGAAATCAAAACCAGTACATACTTACTAAACTTCTATTATGCCCATTTTTAGTACGTTATTCCATGTGGGCAGCAAATAAAGCTGCAAAGAACATGATCTGGTTTTCCAACAGGGCATTCATTACCACTGAAACTGTATCCACCCATCTTGCTGTTGGCTATCTTCTTTCACCATTCTCTGCCTTGTTTCACCATTATAGCCTTGTTCAACGAATTATGTACGATAATTTGAACTTGCTCACCAACACCAACATACAATACTCTTCCTATCCTGCTTCTTCAAGTCCAACTTTCACTTCCATAGAGCGTTATAGGGAATACCATCGCTTGCACTATTCAGTTCTTTGTAGGTATAGGTACATCGTGGCATTTGAATATCTTATCCAGGGCCTTCATAGCTGCTCTACCAAGTGCTAGTCTGAAGCAAATTTCTTCACTATTTGTTCCTTTACTGTTGATAGTTGATCTGAAAAGGCAGGAACTATTCATGACTTTGATATCTTGTCATTCCTAAGGTTGGTCATTCTACCTGTGGTCATTAGTTTCATCGTCTTTATATTTAATCTTAGTCCCTTTTCTTCACCAGGCTCCTTCACTTTTATTACTAGAACTTTGCATTATCAGCTATGAGGATAGTATCATCAGCAAAGTAGAGGTTAGAGGTAATTGATGCTTCCATTTTAAAATGAAGCTCATCTTATTCCAATCCAGATTCAATAAAATTTATAATTAGTGGTAAGCTTACCTCATAAAATCAGATTAACTTTCATTCTCTTATCCTTTAGTAAATTGATAAAGATAATTATTTTCCACTAAGCCAAAAAAATTAGTTTTAACTTGAGGACAGCAACTGAGACAATTTTATGTCATATACTTTTAATGCTTTATTATTGTTAAGTCACTGAGAATTTAAATATATATATAAATTATTGTAATATCACTCCAGCTATAATCAATACTATTTTCAACATTATCCATGTCAATCCATGACTATTATTTATATTGATTTCTACATTTTCCATGTAGAAGTTTTTGAATATGTTGCAGTAACACAACTACAAATACAATGAGACTCAATGGTCTGCCAAATCAAAGAGGGATCATGTTGCAAAGGTTCAGTATAAATATCAGAAAGTGTTTCCATTCACCTTGAGTTTTTTGTTCAAGTAGCCTTCTTCTTTCATCCATGTCTTTTTCAGGAATGCCTTCCATACCATATATTTCCAGTTCAATATCAGTTCTTCCTGGTATTGCATTTGGAACAGCATCAATTGTTTCCTTATGTACCTTAAGAAAGAGAAATATTAACGTAAACAGGATGTACATTAGAGACTATAACTATAGAGCTTTAAGATTAGATCAACATTTAGCTATGAAGTTTACCAGATTTTTTGGGAAGGGAGTTCAATCACAGTATGTTAATTTAATATTAACCTTAAAGATACACTTTTTCTTGGTTTACCTACAACACAACACCAGGAAAAGCCATAGCTTTATAAGTTGTTATCAACAGTTAGAACAAACACAGCTATACTGGTTCTCAATATCTTTGTCAACTGGGATTTGCATACTCGTAACTTTTATTTTCCTGAACAATTCTGGAAATCTATTCAAAAATGCTTGGACCAATACATTTGAAAAGAAAAACAAAATCTACAGGTACCAAAACACACTAGCTTGGAACTTTGTACATAACTTGTCTTTTCATGGACACTTTCAAAACTTTAGATGCCACCTCTCAATGTACAGCTACTATCAATTCTGCTTATTTTCTGATCAAATAACTCTTCTAATCTTCTACTGATGCAGCTATATTGTAATATGGGTAATCTTTGATTTATAATTAGTTGCAGTTATGATGAACCCCCAAAAGAAGTGCTACTGCCCTTCCCCAAGTCATGTGATTACATTTTGTATTCTTGGCATTTAGTTCCACTTTTTGGCAAAAGATGCCAATTTCGGATCATAGATTTGTTTAACACCATGGTGAGTTGCATAACCACCACTGCAAAAAATGTTGTAGAATGAGATGGATCACATGACCAACATAATGTAGGACCATAACTCTGGATGATGTCAGATCGTAACTCTGGGTTCTATTACAGTCGTAAATGAAGGACTACTTGTACATCAATGGCATTTGTGAATAACAAATTCTTTCATTTTCTTACTTTAAAATGGAAAGATTGTGAAACAAAGGCATATATAAGTAACACCACAAATAATCCTATTTATATGGGTATATTATAGTACTTACCTGCATACAGTGTATAGCTAAACCAGGCCCCGTATACAGTTTCTTATGACATATATGGCATTTAAAGTGCTTTGCTTTTTGGTGTTGAATAAGAATTTTCTCATCATCAAAATCCCTGTTACAATACCTATTCCACATTGTTAAAGAAGTTAAACATACATGCCAAAATTAAATGTATTAATTATTCAACATTACTATAATCAGTTTTAAAGAAAGCTGTAACCCATTTCCAATTAAATTTCAAGTACTGTTATAAATCAAGATTTCATAAACCTTAATACAGTTTCTCATCAGGAAAGATAATTTACAAGGCTTGCAGCAGTTATTCACTCATAAAGTCACTCCAATGTTAAGTGACAGGATTTGGAATTTTCAAGGTTAGAACCCCACAAATTTTGATATGCTGAGTAGTCAACCATTGTTTATGATACCACCTAACATATCCTCTTTGCCCATTTGGGATAAGGGAAAGCCATGCAGACTCTCTGAACACACAGAAGTTGCTTCTCAAGAGAAAGATTGCTTTCAGCCTCACTATTGATTTGGCTTTTTTGAAAACATGTGGACAATCACACCTTCATATAGTTAGCTAGTTAACTTATACAGTTAACCATTCAAGAGTTGCCTTATCTGGGAAATAGGCAGCATATAAATCTTGTGTGTGTATAAAGCTAACACAGAACAATGAAAGAAAGAAAAAGTTATCCAACCCTTAAGAAGTTCTTATACTTAATAAACCTTCTCAATTTAAGCTAGTGAGAGATCAAGAGAAATAAATCTATAGATATCTGGCAAACATCTAGCCAAAAAGAAAAAAGGCTACAGTTTCGGCCTACTACCAGCATGACACCCATCAAAATTAACAAAATATGCTTTTTGTATCCATAAACGTCAGGGCACAAGGTTAACGGCAACAGCCCTTTCTGTTAAGAACGGGATACGCTGCTGGATTAAAATAAAATAAAAACACACCCCAAGATAAACCTCATCTAATTTTGTTTCTCCCGAATATATACAATTTCTACAATTTCCCAAACGGTGGGGGAAACAAAGGGGGTGGGGCGTCAACCCCAAAAGGCGGCAGCTCCGAAACTCTTCTTCTTCTTTTTTTTTACAGCCTCTGGAGTGAAGAAATCCGGACGACTATTATAAAGGCAGCGAAAAGCGAGAGCTGGTTGATGAACCTCTTTCCTGCCGTCGTCCGGATTTTCTCTCTCTCTCTTTTTTTTGCGGCCCGGCCCTGCCTAAGAAAACAGGCCGCTGAGGCGTTTCAACACCAGAGGGGAAAAAAGAGGCCGCTACCGAAGGCAAACCAGTCGGGCCTCCCCTCTTTCCCGATCCGAAACGAGAGGCGGCAGCGGCGGCGGCCTTCCGCCTAGAAAAGGATACCAGCACCAAGGCTTTAGCTGCTTCTTCTTCTTCCGACCCATGAGGAGAAGGCAACGGCTCGAACGAGAAAACTCCCCCCAAAAAACGGCGAACGTGACGGAGCGCCGACACCGACCGCGCTCTCTCTCTCTTTTTTTTTTCCTCTCGCTCTCTCTCTCTCCTCCGCGTCTCAGCCAGGCATAAAATGGCCGCTCTCCTCCGCCGAATCCCTCGCCTTCCCGAAATGCAACGCGAGGAGGGAGGGGGGGGTGTTATGTGTACGGACGGTCTCGAGGCGACCTGACGAATTGTTACGTCATCCGTTCCTTCCTGGCGGTGCGGGTGCAGCGGAAATTCTAGCCGACTGCTCGCTTCTTGCCCACGTGGGTTGCCTTTTTTTTTTTTTTTTTTTTTTTTTTGGGGGGTGTTCTTTACCCATTGCGACTTAACGATTCTTTTAAAAAGCTGGAGTTTGCTTCGGGGGAGAGAGATGCGCAGGAGGCAGCCCGAGCCAGAATATTCCTGGTCCTCAAAGTTGTTGCTGGCCATCCCTTAGTTTAGAAATAATGATGGTGATTTTCATGTTCCACCTGAATCGGATAGTTTCTGCAAATGAATCAGATTCTTCCAACTCGTGAGATTATTTTTTTTTTAAAGCAGCGAGGATAACGCTTAAGTAGCTCAATATTGTACGTGCGTGCTGGGAAATAAATCCGCTTGAGATTCAATGGGAAGCTTAACGGTCTAATAATTAAACATTGCGAAAATCAGGATTCTGAGAAAGAGCATTAAGTCCCATTGTATATATGAGTTCTACGAGATCAGCAATTCGTGTGCAAATCAAATGTATTTATAGGCTTAGGGGCTATTTGATATATTTGTTTATTATAGCCCAAAGACCATAAATGAATATAAACAAGTTTACAATTGGAATGACTTTGTACTTAGTAACTTTGTACTGTAATCCCACTGATTTCAGTGACTATGGTTCATTAAGGTAATGCCCATCCAATCCAGCCTGCTGAGTTGATTTAAAAACAAAAATCATAAAATTGGGGAATGAATGTTAACTGAGCCAGCATGAGCCTCGAAGAGAGGTGCGCGTGTTGGGTGTGTGTGGGGTGCGCATGTGCTCTCAACATTCTTAACAATTTCAGGAGTTCACGGCTGCCTCTGTCTTCTCTCTGCCGTGGCAACATGTTCGTGCCCGGAACCTTTGTGTGACGCTATATGGACAAGTGCGGAGCCGAGGAGAATAGGGCGTTGCGCTGTACGGCAATAGGGGGAACGGATTTTCTTCGCTCCGAGTTCGCCAAGCAAAGATGTTGCCTTCCCTTCAGGAGTCGGTGGACGGAGACGAGAGAGAGCTGGAGAGCAGCGAGGAGGGAGGCGGTTTGCCCGAGGAACGGAAACCGGAGCGTAGCAGCAACAGTTACCACTGCTTGTACGGCTACCGAGGCTCCGGGTAAGAGAGCGAGGGATGATGCTCCGCCGGATCCTTGCAGCCTTTCTCTCCACCACCACCCCCCGTGTCTCCAGCCTGAACCATAAAAGGCTGCAGATTTCTCTTGCCGACCCTTCATAATGTTTTATGATAATCCAGCCTTTCCGAATCGGGGGGGGGGGGGATCTTGGATGAATTCATTCCCGCCGTCCCACCCCCGTTGGCTGAGCGATGGGGGCTTGTTCAATTCATCTGGGGTTCCCCAAATAAAAATATTCGGTAAAGGTTAAAAATGGTTGATGGAATAAAACCAACACATTATTTTAATCCCGTTTCTAGTTTCCATCTGTGATCGTGTAGATTGGTTATGTCTGCCCCTGAAATCTAGCCCAGATTCCCCCCCACCTCACCCAGGTGCTTTCCTTGAAATGTGATTATTAGGCATGTTTCCAACCAATACGGTCCCAATTGGACCTGCAATACTTGCTGGCGTCATTGATCCATCTTGTTTTAGATCTCTTCCGTGGACGCTTTTTATCAAGTGGGATCCATTCTATATGACTGCCTTGGTCCACTGTGTCATCAGTTCTTACTGCTACCTGACCAGCCCATTTCAATTCTTTTACTCTCTTGATGATATAGTTCATTTGTTCTCTAATCCATGTGCGGGTCTTTCTGTCTTGTAATGTAATGTTGGAAACATGCAGAATAGGCCTTCATCCAGTAGTGTATAGGTAATGGCTTATCATTCTTGACAAATGTATCTTGTCTTTTTATGTACACTGAGAGCACATGCAACGAAGACAAATTCCTTGTGTGTCCAATCACACTTGGCCAATAAAGAATTCTATTCTATTCTAAAATGATAATGATGATGATGACTATTATGCAAATGAGAGCCAGTTTGCTGTAGTATAGTAGTTAAAGATTCAGGCTAGAAACTGGGAGATAATTAATTCTAATCCCATCTGAGATTAAAAAAACAAAACCAGATGGGTAATCTTGGACCAGTCCCTGTCTCTAAACCCTAGGAAGCAAGCAATGGCAAACCACTTCTGAAAAACCTTGCCAACAAAACGGCAGGGACTTGTCTAGGCAGTCTCTACAAAATCTGACACAAGTAACAAAAAAATGCAACTACAGTAGCTCTGTCAATTGATGAATTTATCTAATGCATTTTAAAATGTTGGTCATACATTGGGCTATCTTGGGATACCAAATTCTTCTGGGTTGTTCAGAAGGCTACTCAAAACAAGGTGCCATTTGCCCATTGGGAATCCAAAATACTCCTGGAGTTGTCTTATTTAATTCTCAGAAATCCCAATCTGCTCTACCCAGTCCCAAGTTTTCACTCCCTCTCCCTTAGAACAATGATAGCAATATGATACCGTAGGTGTTCGAGCTTTCTGTAACCACATGCATTTTGTCTTGTTAAATTAAATAATTTGACTTTTTCAGATTACACCAAGGGTCAGGCAGTGATGTTGGGAGTCCAAGCAAATCACCAGTTGAAACATCTTCAGATGACTTCAGGTAAATGAACTTGGCAGAAAGATTTTGCATGCTGTATCTTGGACACATATCACTTGTTCCGATCAACCATTTTTAACTGTAACCAAACTTTTAACTTGGTGCACTACGAATGCACAAGTGAATTCTTTCTAGCTCTGATTTAAGGCTCTGCTTTTGTTCTTCTAATTTCTGATTAGGTTGATAGCCAACTATCTGAGGAGTTCCCTAACTCAATGTAAACTGTCTGCTTAAAGATAGCAAGAGATATCTTGACAAAGATTTCTTAGTTTCCTAGGCCCATTTATCAAGCACGTGGGAAAGGACTGTGCTCTCTTGGAATTCACCTCATCTCCCACTCTTTCTGTAATGAGATGATACAAGCAATAAACATCTCAGAAGGGACCCTCCCTAGTTTTTGGGGAGGGGGAAGAGATGCACTTTCTGAAGATTAGCAAGATTATGTTGATATCGCCTTGCAAATAAAATTGCAGCTAGTACTTATGGGTGTGTTTCTAGCCTAGAATTCCTCAAAAGGCTGTCATCAGTCTTGCAAATCTGCATTTGCATTTACAATCCAAGAAACTAGGGAGGGAGCCTTCCGAGATGTTTGCCATGCCCATATTGCTTCTGTGAGCTAAGCTGTCCCTTATCTGATTGTTATCAGATCTACAGCTCTTCCTCTTTCTGTCTTATGACAGCCTAGTTATGAAGGCAAGTCCAGGCTACTTTGAATTTTGTTGATTCTTATCGACCGCCAATTAGTTTTGATGGTTCAGATTCTTGCAGAGAAGAGCATTAGCATACAATAAACCTATATTCATTTCAACTGCCTGGACTCTTGAGTTCTGTGCTTGACAAATTAATATAAGGAGCATGAGAGTTCATTAATATATATATTTATGTATTTCCCAGCTTGATGAATAATTTGTCACTTATTTGTTTGAATAAGGATATTATAGAAAGGGGGGAAAATACTTGTGTGGAGGTGACCAAACGAAGGAAAATATAGTCGAGACGTCTATGATCTTCTGTTCCATGCTTTCATTCCCATCCGTTATTCATGCTCATTGAAACACATGGAGTTGTACCATAGTGCAAAATGACTGAAGTGTGCAACTTTGTAGCTCTTGGGTTTTACTCCAAGTCATGTTTTGATTGTTTATTTAAATGGGGACATATGTGCTTGGAACTTCATATCCAACTGGAAGTAGCATTTTTTTCTTTGAAAGCTTGACATTTAATCTCAAATACGAAGGACTGGTTGTGGTTAGCTGGTCTTTGTAAATCTACAATCTAACTAAATAGATATAACAATAGATATAATCATGGGGTTTTTCTTGTGTTTTTGTTTCATTTATGAAGCCTTTCATTGGTGGACACTAATTTACCGACTGAAGCTGAGATGGAGTTGCGCGGTTTGGTTGCCAAGCATCTTAACAAAGGAGCTTTGTTTGAAGGGATGGGCAATGTTATATCCGTCGAGTTGAGGTAAGGCTGTCGATACGGACTGAGACCTCCAGCGATCTCAAGCAATTTTAATGAATGGTAGCTTTCTTAATAAATTAAGTAAATAAATAAATTTAATACTGAATTGTGTGCAATCCAATTAAACTGCGGGGGTCGTTTTAAATTTTGTTTTACGAGTCGAAGATTGAACTGTGCTATTTATTTCTGAATTGTCACATCCTTGTCCTGCCTTTGAAGTGTCTGAAAATTGCTGGTTTGCAGAACAAAATAAAACCACCTCTTCTCTCCCCCCCCCCCCACCATATCAAAAAATTATCCTGGCTTTTAGAGTGGCCTTCTGACCCTGATCCAGTGGGCTTCTGTTTTTTTTTTAACCGTCATTCCAACTGAACTAAATTTACAGGCTGTGGAAATTACAGGCAGTCCTTAACAAAGGAGCTTTTGAGGCCAACATTTCTGCTGCTAGGTGAGACAGTTGTTAAGTGAGTTTTGCCCCGTTTCACAACCTTTCTTGCCACAGTTGTTAAGTGAATCGCTGTAGTTGTTAAGTTAGTAACGCAACCGTTCAGTGAATCTGGCTTCCCCATTGACTTTAGCTTGTGAGAAAGTGTCAAAAGGGGAATCACAGGACCACAGGACACGGCAACCATCACAAATATGACTTGGTTGCCAAACATCTGAATTTTGATTACGTGTCCATGGGGATGCTGCAATGGCATTAAGTGTGAAAAACAGTCATAGGTCACTTTTTTTCCCAGTGGCGGCGTAACTTTGAATAGCCACAAACGAACTGTTACAAGTTGAGGGCTATTTGTATTCACATACATACTCATTGTCTAAGCTTTTAATGACTAATTTAATAACTATCAAATTAAGGGCTTCAAGAGCTTAAGCTTAAAAAAAAGGCACTATGCAGGTGCTCTGAATTTTGAACTGTAACCATCTCACTATCTTTCAATGAATGCTCGCTTGATCAATGAAAATAGGTAAAACAATCTTATACTGAACACCGATATTGAGCTACATGCCTGGCAATATATTTAATGTTTAAATTTAATGGGAGTGTGAATACATATGCCACTGCAAGGGCTAGCTAGCCCGTTTGGAGGGAGGCATGTTGGCTTTGGTGTATCACCTTAAAATAAATACTGGATCTAGTGTACGTACGGAGTTGTAATCACCACATGTGAAGCATTACAAAGAATTAAGACAACTTCTGGTCCTCTAGAGGGTGCTGCACTACAACTCCCAGCATTTTGCACCACTGGCTGGTGTTGATGGGATTAATATTTTAGCAACACCTGATGGAAGATGGCAGGTTTCCCAACCAGGAAGTAGAAAAGCGTCCGTTAATTGTTTCATCACGCTGTCAGGCAGGCAGAGAGCTGTTGCATCAGAATTGTGTAGATGTTTCCTCATTTTGTAATAGCACAGCGTGTTGGGGGGGCAGGGGGGGAAGCTGCAGTGCTCAAGGCTACAACTCCATCTCCCAGTCAGACATAGGCGGTCAGTGCTCAAAGGGGCAAAACATTTGCCTGTTTTTGCAGAAATTAGGATGGGCTAAAGATGGAAACAAGAATAGGAGGTTTCTGGCAGGCAAACCACTTTTATCCACACACAAAAAAAAACCGGCCGAAATTGCAGCTTCAACCCAAGAGCCTTCCTTTTCTTCTTCTCTTAAAAAGAAGTGTTGCTGAAAAAGAATCTGTGTGCTGCGGTGTTACAAATGGGATGCTGGGTTTCTACAGGCTGCCCAACACTGCCATACAGCTCTATTTAAAAGGGCCTTCCAATTTAATGGGGCTATTCCCAGGTTAACGGACTACTATTTATGCAATTAGAGCCTAAATCACTTCTGAAGTATTGCCTGTTGTGTGCTCTTTGCAGGGGTTGATTTTTTTTTTTTTTTTTTTGGGAAAGGCTGAACCTATTAAGAATAGCACAGCTAACATTGGTACCTGATCATCCTTGAAAAGTTAAGGAGGACCAGAAAGACTTGGATCCTGAACAAGCAGGAACTGCTAAGCTAGAGATGAGTCTGGGAATTGGAAGGCAGGGGCGAATTACATCCCGAGTGTTATCAAGAAAATAACAAGGGTCTATCCAGCAGAAACAGACTTCAAGAGAGCGTTTCCTTTTGCTTTCCTAAGAATATTTAACAGTATTTAAGCAACATTTGATCAATTCATATCATTTGTGTAATGAACATTTTATCCTTTGAAAAGCACAAATTGGGTTTGGTTGAGAAACTTGGAAATAGAGAGTGAAAGGTCTTTCTTCCCAGCAGAAATTATCAACGGTCTCTGCTACCCATCCACATTTCTTCTCCTTGTACTAGAATGCTAGACAAGGAAGCCATGAATATCCTCATCTCACCTATGGATGTTTTAATTATTCTTCCTCCCGTTCATACCATTCTTTGATCCACTGAATTTTAAGAAGGAGGCTAAAGGGCAGGCATAATCACTTCCAGGGTCTACCCTAGATCTACTCTGGGAATTGCCAAATGTCAGCTCCACCCAAATACATTAGGGTGAGGGTAGCAGTTTTTTTGTTTTTAAAACATCTATTTTGACTATGTTCTATCTTTATTTAATCCATTTAATGTTAGACTACAGATAGATTTAACATGAGCTGAGGTGGCGCAGTGGTTAGAGTGCAGTACTGCAGGCTACTTCAGCTGACTGCTAGTTGCAGTTCGGCAGTTCAAATCTCACCAGGCTCAAGGTTGACTCAGCCTTCCATCCTCCCGAGGTGGGTAAAATGAGGACTCAGATTGTTGGGGGGCAATATGCCGATTCTGTAAACCGCTTAGAGAGGGCGGTAAAGCACTATGAAGTGGTATATAAGTCTAAGTGCTATTGGTATTGCTAGTCCTTGGCCACAATTGAGTCCAAAATTTATGTTGTTAAGTGAGATGGTTATCAAGTGAGTTTTGCCCCATTTTCAACTTTTGCCACAGTTAAGTGAATCACATGGTCATTAAATGAATCCCCATTGACATGGTTTGTCGGAAGTCAGCTGAGAAGGTTACAAATGGTGATCACATAACCCCAGGACATTGCAACTGTTATAAGTACATGCCAGTTGCCAAGCGCCCGAATTTTGATCACATGACCGTAGGGATGCTGTGATGGCCATAAGTGTGAAAAATGGGTATAAATTACTTTTTCAGTGCCATTATAACTTCGAATGGTCACTAAACAAATGTTTGTAAGTTGAGGAGTACCTGAACACAGGAATAGAAGGTGGGTGATTTGGCTTTCCATTCGCCAACACTGGTCTGAGGGAAAATAAGTAGAATCACGAGGTTGACAGAAATATGAAGTGAAGTGTATTGACTGGAGTTAAGAACCTGTGTAAGATTCTTGTCTCTGGAGGTTGATTCTGACTGAATTAAAATAAGGGAGATCGATGAACAGGTAAAATGCATTGTGAAATACAGCATTAAACTGACTTGGGGCAACCACCCTGTGATTAATTCAGTATTCCAGAAACTCGAGTTGGTTGTTATTACTGCGTGTTGCAGCCGGAAAGATGTGCAGAAGGAGATGATCTTGAACCGGGAGAGAGTCCCTTGGAGTACGTCATCTGTTTTTTAGGAGGCTCAGAGAAGGGGCTTGAGCTATATCCTTTTACTATATTTCTGTCTTGGTTAAAATGGGGATGGAGGAGGAAAGTCCTTTTATTTATTTATTTTAATTCCCATTGTTCTCTTAAATTAGGCCAGAGATCATACACATTCCCAAATCATTTTTTTAAGGCTTCTGAGAATATCAGTTATACCTTCCTCATCTTTTCGTAAGGGCCTAAAGATGTGGCTGTGCCAGTCGGTTTGGGGCCTAGTGGAGGATCAGCACAATGGAGGAGGTTGATTGAGTAATAACAGATTCCACCTTCCAAAACCCCCACTCTGCCCTCCCACAGGGGTGGGTTCTAACTTACCTTGCTGCCTCCTGCACTGTGTGGGCGTGCGCATGCGCAGTAGGAAAAAACCCCGAAAAATCCCCCCACCAAAAAAGGTCGAAAACAAGATGGTGATGCATGCACAGTGCCAGAAATTTGGCTTCTGCATGTGCGCAGAAGAAAAAAAAAACAAAGAAAATTAAAAATACAATTTTTTTCCCAAAAAAAAAAAAAAAAAAAAGATGGTGGCGCTCACGGAGCAGAACCATGACGTCACCAGCGGCCTACTACCTACTTGGTAGAACCGGTCCGAACCGGTAGGAACCCACCTCTGCCCTCCCCCATGTGTCTTTGGTTCTAAGGTTTGATTTTAGCATTTTTTTTTTAACTAAGATGTAACTGTAAGCCGCCCAGAGTTACCCTAGGGTAAGATGGGCAGCCAATAAAATTTATAAAT
>JANHFT010004131.1:39727-60245 GCA_032467955.1 Pseudoxenodon macrops
GTATTAACACTTCACGTGATCTTGATTCTATCCCTCTGTTTATGCAGCCTAGAACTGTGTTGGCTTTTTTGGCAGCTACAGCATACTGCTAGCTGATATTTAAATGATTGTCCAGTAGGACTACAAGATCCCTCTCACAGTTACTACTATTGAGCGAGGTACCACATATACTGTACCTGTGCAATTTGGTTTTTTGCCTAAATGTAGAACCTTACTTTTTTCACCATTTAATTTCATTTTGTTAATGCCCAATGTTCAAGTCTGTCAAGTTCCTTCTGTATGTTAAGCCTAGCTTCTGGAGTGTTGGCTATTCCTGCCAGTTTGGTATCATCTGAAAATTAGATGAGTTCCCCATCTATCCCATCCTCCAAATCATTGATGAAGATGTTGAAGAGTACTGGGCCTAAAACAGAGCCTTGGGGTACCCCACTGCATACTTCCCTCAATGTAGATGCAGTTCCATTGAGGACTACATGTTGAGCGCAGTTGGTCAGCCAGTTACAAATCCATCTGGTAGTGAATAGAATAGAATAGAATTCTTTATTGGCCAAGTGTGATTTGACACACAAGGAATTTGTCTTTGTTGCATGTGCTCTCAGTGTACATAAAAGGACAAGATACATTTGTCAAGAATCATAAGGCACAACATGTAATGATAGTCATAGGGTACAAATAAGCAATCAGGAAACAATATCAATAAAAGTAGTAGGATACAATCAACAAGTTACATTCCTACAGTCATAAGTGGGAGGAGATGGTGATAGGAACAATGAGAAGACTAATAGTAATAGTAATGCAGTCTTAGGTAAGTAGTTTGACAGTGGTGAGGGAATTATTTGTTTAGCAGAGTGATGGCGTTTGGGAAAAAACTGTTCTTCTGTCTAGTTGTCTTGGTTTGCAGTACTCTGTAGCGTCGTTTTCAGGGTAGGAGTTGAAACTATTTATGTCCAGGATGTGAGAGGTCAGTAAATATTTTCACGGCCCTCTTTTTGACTTGTGCAGTGTGCAGGCCCTCAATGGAAGGCAGGTTGGCAGTAATTATTTTTTTCTGCAGTTCTGATTATTCTCTGAAGTTTGTGTCTGTCTTGTTGGGTTGCAGAACCAAACTTGTTGGGTTGCAGATGACAGACTCAATAATTCCTCTGTAGAACTCTGTAGTTTATATTGCTCAGACATATAATTCACTAGAATTAATTTTAAAGTAATTAAAATTTGCACTCAAAGGAAACATATAGCAAAACAAATTGTCTCCAGAGGACAACTGGGAACTTAAACAAAGCTAATGGTTCCTTGTTCAGCATCTTTTCAGTCATGTTGCTTTAATTCGTCAAACAACAATATCCCAACTGCAATACTCATGTGGCTCCAGTTGGATACCTGGATGAAGTACTGTGAAGGAGAGAGGGGGCCATGTTAGATTTGCTGCAATAATCCCTCCCCACATCTTGCTTTAGATTGTGTCTTATCTTACCTGTATACCTTTGTAACTCTCCATCACTGAATGCTGTGGATGAGGTTACCTTGCAGGGGAGGCAGCCATCCCTACATGTGTCTGTTATGACATTGGCAGGATGATGAAATTTGCCTGGAACAGTGATCCCATGGAGGACTAAACAGACTAAGCACCTTGACAAATGCTGTTGAGATTTCAGGGTTCTTTCTTCTAAATGCATGGAATATCATGTGCCATGAGTCCTTCACCTTTTGGAAGAAATCTCTGCTGGTGGTAGGCCATTTTAGTCACAGCTTTGCTTCTCAGTGACTAAATCAGTGACTAAGCTGAGAATCTCAGTCCACAGATTCTTGTGAGCATGTTGGCCATATCTGGATGTTTAGAGCAGAACAAAATGTACCCACCAACATGAAATTCCATTACGATATCCATACATATAAATAATTCCCAAGGAATGGAGGCTGGATATACAGTCAAATTGTGAGCTATAATCCATCATTCAAGTGGTGCCATTCTGTCTTCAGACTCTCTTTCCTTAGCACGAAAACCTCCCAAACACTGACATTCTCCGACTACTAGCTATTGCTAATTTTACTTTCTCTCCGTCTCTGTTTCCTGTCCATAGACTTTTTTTCCAAAAGGCAAAGGGCTCGTGGCACATCATATTCCATGCATTTACAAGAAAGAACCCTGCAATCTGAACAGCAGTTGCCAGTGTGCTTCTGCTTAGTCCTCCCTGGGATCACTGTACCAGGCAGGCTGCACCATCCTGCCGATGTCATAGCAGACAATGATAGGACACAGAACTGGGACGCTAAGAGGCATTGGCCTTACTGCTTTATTGATGGAGCAATTTCCACTACACATGCACTCTTCCAGGGTGCAAATCCAGGGAATTGTTTGGTATTCCGATATAAGTCTTTCTCTTTCAAGATCAACTTTTCTTGACCTGCAATATGCTTTTGCCATGTATGCCATTGTGTTTTTGTTGGTAATGGATGATGGATAGGTTGCTTCTGGAATTTGGTCAGGAGGAGGAGAAAGCTTGGTGAATCTAGGAACTTTTTGAAGTTTTTTGAGGCACTAAAATGAGATAAATGTTTCTGCCAGGATCCTGAGGCAGTGGATTGGAATATGTAATGGAAAGAATTAAAATTATGAAGATAAATAAAGCATAGTGAGTCCTGCCAGAAAATATCCTGCAGAACGTGTCTAACTGTGATCATAGGACCTGGTCCCCTGATTGCCAAAGAGCAATAGACCAAAAAGGATGGTTGGTTGGGTCATACAGAGGTCTACTGTCCATGTAGTATTCTGATATGTACAGATCAGAGGTGGGTTCTTACTTGTTTGGACCGGTGCTACTGAGTAGGTAGTAGGCGACATCACGGAGCCGGTTCTGCTGCTCCGTGGGCGCCGTCATCTTTTTTTAAAAAAAAAATTGGGGAAAATTTTTTGGGGGATTTTTTCTTCTTCTGCGCATGTGCTGAAACCGAGTTTCCGGCACTGTGCATGTGTCACCATCTTGTTTTAGGCCTTTAAAAATAATAATTCCGGGGCTTTTTTTACTGCGCATGCGCATGCGTACGCGCACAGCGCATCCATGCAGCACAGAAGGCAGTGAACCGCTGGCGAGGTAAGTTAGAACCCACCCCTGGTACAGATGTGCCAAGCTATGGATTAATATTCCTGCCTTCCCCTTATCAAATGTCCTCCTTTTGAGTTTGTGCTGGGGCATGTTGGTATAAGTTAATAAAAAGCCATATCAGTATTCTTGAAATATTTTCTATTGAAAACGAGATTTTCCACCCAGTACAGAATTCAGACAGCTTTTGAATTATTATCAGGAGTGTTTGAGTTTTGGAGTTGGAGGCATAAACTAAAAAGTCATTTCCCTTAACGTGGCTTTGCTATTTTGTAAAGTTTGCCCTAAGGGCCTGAGAGATGGCTTATGTTTTTATATGTATTCTAGACCTGCAAAGTACCATCACTACCCCTTCCAACTTCTGTTTTTCATTTCCTGCTTTCCATTATCACATCTCTTGCTTCCCTCACCCTATTTACACTTCACAGATGATGGAGGAAGCTGAAGTCACTGCCTGTCTCTCTGCTTTAGTCTATTTTGTCCTCATTAATGTGGACTTTTCGCTTTGAATAGACCTCTAATATTTATCCCAGGAGGGCAATGTGTTTCGCTAGGAACAGAAATTTTGGGCTCAGATATGGTCATAAGTCAAGGACTACCTGTATTTGTTCTTGTTTCCAGCCATTCGTTTGGAGCATAGGATACAAAAGGGAGGAGGCCTGCAAGGAAAACGTATTATCTTCCTGGGATGTTGTTAGTTGTTAATTTAATAATATGGTTGTTAAGTGAATCTGGCTTCTTCATTGACTTTGCTTGTCAGAAGGTCACAAAAGATGACCACATGATCCAGGTAGTAGTGGGTTTCAATTTAGTTTGCTATTGGTTCGCTCATGCTCATGCGCTTGCAAGTGCAGAAGCTTCTGCGCATGTGCAGAAGTATCTGGGCGGGTGGGTGGCGCCTCCTGCTGCTGCCTCTACTGGTTCGCCCAATCCAGGCCGAACCAGTAGCAACCCACCATGGATCCAGGACATTTCAACCATCATAAATATGAGTCAATAGCCAAGAGTCTGAATTTTGATCATCTGACTATGGGGATGGTGCAACACTTGAAAGGGTGAAAAACAGTCATAAGCCACTTTTTTCACTGCTGTTGTAACTACAAACAGTCAGTAAACAAACTATTGTAAGTCAAGGACTACCTGTATCCAAGGCCTGGCAGAAGGCAATGTGATTCATGATATGGGAATGCTGTTCTATGTTCGTGTTGTATGTTGTATGTGCTGATCCCAGTGTATCCTCATCACGGTTAACTCTCTGCAACTATTGGAAGTATGTGACTAGTATTTTCATTGACTCCATTCCTCATGGATGGTTTTTTTCAGAATTGGTTTTGTATATTTTCTGTCCCATCCCAGTGGGATCACACTTAAGTTGCAACAGGTGGCTGACTCCTAAGTTCAAACATTCCATTGCAGATTTCTGTCAGCCTGTTGTTATCCAATATTTTGATCTGTTGTCTTTAACCAGATTTGCAAGCTCTCAAAATTCTATTTACAAACATAAATGCAAAGCAAAAGAAGAACAGTCTATGTAGGAAAATATTGACTTAATATTGAATGAACGAATGAATGAATGAAGTAGTATATGTTTTAATACTTGCTTCTCTTTCTTCTTGTTCTATTTAGACATGAAGAGGGTTGCCAGATTGATTTTCCCACTCATTTTTTTGCTGATTTGTGAGGTGAATGGACAGAGGCGCCCCAAACCTCCAAAGAAGCGCCCACGTCCTTCACTCCCTGAGCCAGTTGAACCAACCGAATTTCCTCCACCTCTGCCCCCAGGACCACCCTCAGTTTTTCCAGATTGTCCTCGGGAATGCTTCTGCCCCCCAGATTTTCCTTCAGCCATTTATTGCGACAGCCGCAACCTGAGAAAAGTTCCACTCATACCACCAAGGGCCCAATATGTGTACCTACAAAACAATTTCATTGACAAGATCTCTGAAGAATCTTTCAAGAATGCAACAGGGCTGCGGTGGATCAGTTTGGACAACAACCGCATTGATTCAGTGGGATCACAAGTACTACATAAATTGGATAACCTAGTTTTTCTGTACATGGAAAAAAATTTCCTTAAGGAAGTGCCCAGCAACTTGCCTCCCAATCTTGAGCAACTTAGGCTGAGCAGAAATCGTATCTCCAAAATCCCTGAAAATGTTTTCAGCAAGTTAGATCACCTCCTCCTTTTAGATCTTCATCATAATCAACTGGATAATGGAGACTTCAAAAAGAACACTTTCAAGGGGCTCAAGAACCTCATGCAACTCAACCTGGCTCATAACCGGCTAAGTAAGATGCCTCCTGGGGTTCCCAAAGCCATTCACCAACTCTTCCTTGATGAGAATCAAATTGATAATATCCCCAATAATTACTTCAAAGATTTCTCCAATTTGGCCTTCATCAGGCTCAACTATAATAAACTGTCTGACAAAGGATTGCCTATCGACACTTTCAACATCACCAATTTGCTGGTTTTGCATTTGGCAAACAACAACCTCACCAGCATCCCCTACATCAGTCCCAAGCTGGAGCACCTCTACTTGAATGACAACTCAATTGAAAGTGAGTTGGCACAAGTCTGTAATTGGTTAGACGTACAAGAGAGCCTGTTTGTGGGGGAGAAGGGGAGTGGGAAGAGGTAGATTATCTCATGACTCAACATTCATTTTAAAAACTCCAAAATGACTTACTTATGTTTATGCTTCCAAGTAAGATTTCTTACTTATAAGACAAGTA
This sequence comes from Pseudoxenodon macrops, assembly GCA_032467955.1. NCBI lineage: Eukaryota > Metazoa > Chordata > Lepidosauria > Squamata > Pseudoxenodontidae > Pseudoxenodon > Pseudoxenodon macrops. The sequence continues at coordinate 45,562 of JANHFT010004131.1, forward strand.
AGAAATCTTATTTTCCCTCATTGTTCTTAAGTCATTACTCCATGGGATTCCACGAAATTATAAATTCCATCTTGCCCGAAGCTATAACTTTATGACTGTTAGGACAGATGACTGAACAGAACAGGGTGGGTTGGTGCAGAGGAGTCAGACTGAGAGCAAATTGTTCTTTTCCATGCAAATTGTACTATTTCCATATAAAGAAACATTTAGATCTTTCCATATAACAAAAATGGAAATTATTTTTATGTTTCTTTGATATAGGGAGAGAGAGGGAGGGAGGGAGGAAAAAAAACTCAGCACCTATCCATTTACTTTTCTGTGGCTTCTGTCAATCTATAGCTAATAGATTTTGGCTTGTAGGGCTGACTTATTTTCCCAAGACTTTTCTCTTTGTTGAGAAAACATTGCAAATCAAAGCAATTTTAATTTTTTTGCGCACTATTTTTACGTTAATTTAAATTAATGAGTGACTGTGGAAAGGAGTATGGAGAGAAAATATCAATGAGTTTTCACATTTTCTGTCTTTAAATGTGATTTTTTAAATCAACATATATTTCCCATACTATTGGGTAAAGCCTTAATAATTTCATAGATTAGTTTGTAACCTTCAGAATACACCAAGATTGTTCTAGAAAAATAAAACATTTCTTCTTCCTGTTCCCAGGAGTATGTTCAGCAGGAGTTCCCAACATCTGTTGCCTTAATTGAAAACATCTGCATTTAAGAAATGCAGAATTCCTTCCAGAACATCTTAACAAGGAAGTAATAAAGAAAATAATGAGCCGCTGTACTTCAAACCAACCCCAAAAGCTTGGGTTTTTCTTTCAAGTTAAATTTTGGGCAACTCTGTAGGCCAATAAAATGTTCTTATAAGAAAGGCCTCATATAGGAAGGACCTGAATCCTGCTTCGAACCCAGAATTTCAGTAGACAATCATAACACTCTTTAACATTAAAATTAATTTTTTTTAAAAAGCTATGCATATGTTTCTGAATATTAGTCTGCACAGTAAGGCTAAAACATTTTCTAGCAGCAGATATTAATTTTTTAATTTTACTTTTTATATTACTGTTTCATATTACTGTTTTAATATACAAAAAGGAGGAAAGATTAGAAAAATGCAAAAGATAAATAACAGAAACAAAGGAAACAAGAAAAAATATATAACAGAATCGGAAAGGTTTTCTAATATAGCCCCCTGCTCAATAGCAATAGCAATTGCACTTAGCGGTTTTACAGAGTCAGCATATTGCGCCCAACAATCTGGGTCCTCATTTTACCGTCCTTGGAAGAATGGAAGGCTGAGTCAACCTTGAGACTGGTGAGATTCGATCTGCCAAACTTCTGGCAGCCGGTGATCAGCAAAAGTAGTCTGCAGTCAAGGGTGGGTTCTACTTATCTTTCCTACCGGTTCGGGTCACAATGGAAGTGAGCATCTTGCACATGTGCGCTGTGCATGCATGCCCCCGTCGCATCCGGGTATTGCCTCGAAAATAACACTCTGTGCATGAGCAGGAGGCTTTGCACATGCACAGAGGGCTATTTTCAAGGCAATTTTCACCGGGAGGACCGATTTCCTCCAAGAGGACTGGCTCAGGGGCGTGGCCAACTGGCCGTTGCTGCCGGTTCGGCGAGCAGAGGCAAATCTCCGCTAACAGTCCTAAAAACGATAGCAACCTGCCTCTGTCTGCAGTACTGCACTCTAACCACTGTGCCACCGCGGCTCAAGCAGGAGACCCTACACCATTCCAGACAAGTGGCTTTCCAGTCTCTTCTTAAAAGCTTCCAGTCATGGAGCGCCCACAATTTCTGAAGGCAAGCTATATATATTACATAAAGGAAATAATACAGCCTAATTTTTAAACACTTCATTAAACCATGACCACATATCAATCAGCTTTTCTATTATATTGAAAATAGCAGCTCATAAACCAAAAGTAACCATATGCAGTTGATTAAACTTTGTACATCTGGGGTTGCATTGTCTTTCCAACACTGAAAAATAATTATTTTACTGTGTCCCCATCCCATCCTCCATACAAATACCACTTGATAAAGCCAGCAAACTTCTAATACGGCATGTTCCAGATTTATAATTCAAAAGTACATTCACAACGTACTGTTTGATCATGGCATTGCCATATTAGTAAACCTATGATTATTAAACCAAATTAGGAAAATACTGGGATGAATCCATATCATATGATTAACTGCCCCCTCATCCTTTTTATACTTCCAATATAATGAGATTGACTGACAACTCCTTTTGAACCACTGGTGTGTATAATAGCTGTGAATAAGAATAATTTGTGGAATTAGTCTCATTTTAAGATTGTATAAAATGTACTTAATATTAGTGGCATAAATATAAGGAAGGCTGCACCTTGATTGCTCCATGCCTTTAACAAAGCTGATTGAATAGGGTAGGATTATCTTATATGTGCTAAAAAAAAATTGCATGACCACTTACAGTTTTCCTGTTCCTCTTTGTTGTTATGTTTAATGGTCATGCAGTTTTTTGCAGTCCAGACAAAAAAATCCAAATGCAGTGTTCAAATAAGAGGTATATCAGAAGAAGAGCAAAAGAGAGAGAAAGAGAGGGGGGGGAGTTACCACTACTGCTACCATTCCCAACCCAATCATTGTGTTGGAAACAGTCCTCGGAAGTCCTGGAGGCTTCCCCAGTGCTTTCTGTCGGATGGTTTCTTCCTCTTATTTTTTCCTGTATGTGAATGAATAAGAAAAGAAAGAATAGGAATATCCATCTGAAAAACTATCTAGACATCTTTAGCCAGTCAGGTCTAAATGAACACAATACCATTTGGCATGTATTGTGTTCGCACATATAAAGGGGTTGGAATCATGATACCACGATGCTGTCTTACAGATTTTGATCCCCCAGTCAAAATCTGCAAGATGGTATTGTGTCAACTCAATCAGAACTCCGCCCTCTTTGTGCAGGGGTCTGGTCTACTATCATACTGCTGGAGTAAATATTGTGGAATATGCTATCAGATCAGGAAACCAATAAGTTTGACCTCTTCAATAGGTTCCTTCACCATTAGTTGTACTAGCTAGGATGCTTAGATATACAGGTCAGCATCATCCAAAGAGCTGAAAGTTCTGTGACCCTATCTTAGAGCCATGTTTCTCTAAGAGATGTGAAAACTTGTAATTCTTCGAATGTTACCAACCCAGCTAGCATGCCCATTCGTACAGCACGGCTGGTGCTGAACTGTAACAAAGTCTGAAATACCATAAAACCAAAAATATATGTTAGCAGCTTTTCAGACTGACTTGTATTTAAAAGGTTTTGTGAATTACAGCTCACTTTATCAGATGCATAGATCAGCTAAATTCATGTAGGAATTAAATTAGAATAAGGCAGGGGGGAGAGAAAGGGCAGGAGAAACAGATTGGTTATGCTGAGGCAATTTACATATAAAACAGATTAGCAATACTTTCTCCATTAACTATTATAATGTGTTTTTTTTAACTGTTGGTTTTGTTGAGTTCTTCTGAGATAGCCTGATTTTTTAAAATATATGTGAGTTTAACAATTTCTTACTCAAGTACACTGTTAAAGTTTCTTTTTTCCAAAATGGTTATTCAAATCTGTAATGGTATGTCCTGAGGGACTGAAAACTTTTGTGATTATTTTATGCTTGTTTTGATCCTGATGTTAAACTTGTATCTGTTCATTATTTTGAGCTGGGGTGGCACAGTGCTTAAAATGCAGTATTGCAGGTCATTCTGCTGGCTGCCTGCTGCCAGCAGTTTGGCAGTTTGAGTCTCACCGGCTGAAGGTTGACTTAGCCTTCCATCCTTCCGAAGTCGATAAAATGAGGGCCCAGCTTGTGGGGAATATGCTGCCTCTGTAAACCTCTTAGAGAGGGCTGTAAAATACTGTGAATCAGTATATAAGTCTAAGTGCTATTGCTACAGTGGAACCTCGGTTGCCGAATGCCCCACTCTGTGACTAAATCGGTTCCCGAACGAAAAATCCGGTCAAAAGTTACCTCTGTTCCCAACCATATCTTCGGTTCCTGATCGAAGTCAGCCACTGCGATTTTCCCTGCCATGGCAATTTCCCCTTTGGTGCCATTTTTGGGGGTATTTTTGTGTCTGCACATGCACAGTAAGTCGTGCTTCCGTTCACAACCAAATTGGTTGCCGACTGCAGTTCTGGCACCGATTGTGGTCGTGAACGGAGGTTCCACTGTATTTTGTGTAGAGTTCGTCCTGTTTGTTTTATGTAGACTCCAGAGGGGCAAAGCTGGCAGATGATGGTATAGATTTCATTAGAGGAAGAACATGTAATGGTGCCTCTAATCATATATGTGAAGTTGCTGGAATCTGTATGGCACTGCTGGTGTAAAATAGATATCTGGGCTTATTACATAGACTTGTTTGCTTGTTAACATAATTTTCTTGGTTTTTTTTGCATGTGAGAATCTGCTTCAAATTGGGTGGTTATCTATATGTGGATATGTGTTCTGCCACTCTGTCTGAGAAAGTGCAATGTGATTATCCAATATGGCCTGTAGCTTATTAATAATGTGCTTGAGTGGGCCTTTTCAGTAGGAATTCTTGTCCATTGGTCTATATGGTCAGTATGGCATAATCTTGTATCTTGTATAAAGTAATGTCCTGCACGTTTATTGCACTTCAGCTCCATAACACCATACATGGACCAGGGATTAACAAACACACACATTGAGGGAAGGGATAATGAAAGTTACAGCAAAGAAAGTGCATGTACTAGTTTGTTCATCCCTGGTCTTCACTGCACATTTCTAATATCTTAAAGCAGCACCAAAAACTATAGCTTGTAAAGTGACAGAGAAGATTAAATAACCATCCTAACAATTATAAAACATGGCAGTTTTCTAAGGAGCTTTAGAAACGTTAGTTTTATATTTGGATTTCACACTCAATGTTATCCACTTTTGTAGATAACCAGTATTTAGGAGTGATTTATATAGACCAGTGATTTTCTTCTTGTGTGCCAAAAACATGCCGCACACACTGCAATGCGCATGCGCCCCCCTCCCTTGGGCCATTTTTCACCCTCCAGAGAGTTCAGGAGGCTTCCCTGAAGCCTCCAGAGGGTGAAAAATGGTCCAAAGAGACTTCCGGTTTGCCCATTGGACCATTTTTCACCCTCTGTAGGTTTCCCTGAAAATTCCTGAAGCCTCTGGAGGGTGAAAAATGGTCGAAAATCAAGGCCAAAAATCAGCTGGCCAGCACGTGCAAACGTGCTGGAGCTGACAGGGTAATGCCTAGTGTGCCCTTAGAAATGGTTCCGTATGCCATTGATTAGTTTCCACCCATTGCTTCTTGTCGTACCCTCAGGTGCTTTGGAGAATAGTTTGACTCCCTCTTCTTTGTGGCAACCCCTGAGATAATAACCCCATATTAGTGCATATGCACCGACATTATCATCTTCAGTAGAATCTAAAGACAAATTCTACGACATTCTGGCCGCTACTATCAAGAAAGTCCCTGAGAAAGAATCACTGTTTATCCTTGGTGATTTTAATGCCAGAGTCAGAGCCAATTATAGTTCTTGGCCTACTTGTTTAGGTCAGCTTGGCGTTGGGAAGATGACTGAAAATGGCCAACACCTGCTGGAGTTTTGCTGCTAGTATGGTTTCTGCATTAGCAATACATTCTTCAAAACGAAGCCTGAACATAGAGTCTCTTGGAGACATCCAAGATCGAGGCCCTGGCACCAGTTCCCAGTATTACAATCACATGCAGCTATCAGGGTGCTGACTGTGATACAGACCTCTCCTTGGCGTGTAGCAGAATAAAACTGCAAACAAAGAGATTGCATCACTTGAAGAAGGAAGGAAGACCACGAATCGACATCAGCAAGACCCGCAACCAGGGCAAAGTGGAGGAATTTGCACAAGCACTAGAGGAAACGCTCCCAGACCCGGCTGAAGCGAACACGTCCGAAAGATGGGCATATTTCAAGAATGCTGTCTATGATACCTCCTTGTCGATATTTGGTAAGGAGATCAGAAAGAGAGCAGATTGGTTTGAAGCCCATTCGGAGGAGCTGACGCCAGCCATCGAGAACAAAGGAGAACTGTAATTGCATATAAAGCCTGTTCCAGTGAGCTCAATCTATATTCCAACAGGCCGCCAGGAGATGTGCTAATGACTATTGGCTGCAGCTTTGCTCTCAGATCCAGATAGCAGCTGACACAGGCAACATCAGGGGGATGTATGATGGCATCGAGCAGGCCTTAGGACCAACACAGAAGAAACCTGCCCCTTTGAAGTCTGCTACAGGCGAGGTTATCCAGGACCTAGCACAGCAGATGGCACGCTGGAAGCAGCACTACTCTGAGTCATATTCCAGAGAAAATGTGATAACTGACAAGGCTTTGAATGGCATTGAGTGCCTGCCTGTCTTGGAGGAGCTTGACAGTGAACCAACTTTAGAAGAATTAAATGCAGCTCTGGACTCCCTTGCCTCTGGCAAGGCACCCGGGAAATATAACATCCCTGCTGAAGTTTTGAAGTACTGCAAAGAGATCATCCCCATGGAACTGAATGAAACCGTCTGTCTTTGTTGGAGGGAAAGTGGAGTCCTGCAGGAAGGATGCAAATATCATCACACTGTATAAGAACAAAGGCGACAGGGCCGACTGTAAACAACTACTGCAGCGTCTCTCTTAGTGTGGTAGGGAAGCTGCTTGCCTGTGTCATACTGAAGAGGCTCCAGGTGCTTGCAGAGAGAGTCTATCCAGAATCACAGTGTGGATTCCGAGCCAACAAGTCCACTCCTGACATGGTATTTTCCCTTAGACAGTTGCAGGAGAAATACAGGGAACAAAGACAGCCACTTTTCATAGCTTTCATAGATTTTACAAAGGCTTTTGACTTGGTTAGTAGGGACGGCCTTTATAAAATTCTCCCCAAGATCATATGTCCTCAATATCATCAGGTCCTTTCATGAGGAAATGAAGGGCATGGTAGGTTTTGATGGCTTAACATCAGATTCCTTTGACATTCGAAATGGAGTAAAACAGGGCTGCATCCTTATGCCAACTCTATTCGGGATCTTTTTTGCTGTCATGCTGAAACATGTTTTTGGAACTGCAACAGAGGGAGTATCTCTGGACCAGATCCGATGGAAAACTCTTTAGCCTCTCTAGATTGAGAGCACAGTCTAAAAGTCCACCTGAAATCCTTACAGGATTTCCTGTTCGCTAACAATGCTGCCATTACTGCTCACTCTGGTGAAGACCTTCAGCACCTTATGGACTGTTTTATCAAGGTCTGCCAAGATTTTGGACTAACAATCAGCCTGAAAAAAGTACAAGTGATGGGTCAGGATGTGGATTCACCTCACCATATTACAATCTCTGCACAAGAACTAGAGGTCATCCATGACTTTGTGTATCTCGGCTCAACTATCGCCGACACTGTCTCTTTAGATCCTGAGCTGAATAAAGGTATTGGTAAAGTGGCCACCACATTTTCCAGACTCACAAAGAGAGTATGGCTTAATAAGAAGCTGACAGAACATGCAAAGATCCAGGTCTATAGATCCTGCATCCTCAGCACACTCTTGTACTGCAGCGAGTCCTGGACCCTTTACGCGCGGCAGGAGAGAAAGCTGAATACCTTCCATATGCGCTGTCTCTGAAGTATTTTTGACATCACCTGGCATGACAAAGTTCCAAATAGCACAGTCTTGGAATGTGCTGGAATTTCTAGCATGTAAATACTATTGAAACAGCGAAGTCTACACTGGCTTGGGCATGTCGTGAGAATGGCTGATGGTCAGATTCCGAAAGATCTCCTGTATGGAGAATTAGTGCAGGGAAAGTGCCCCAGAGGGAGACCACATCTGCAATATAAGCATATCTATAAGAGGGATCTAAAGGCCTTGGGAATGGACATTAACTGGGAAACCTTGACCTCTGATCGTTCAACTTGGAGGCTAAAGACGCAGCATGGCCTTCTCCAATTCAAAGAGACACTTGTTTGGCAGGCTGAGGCAAAGAGGCAGTCCCAGAACCAGCGAAATCTAGGGGCCGGGCAGGGGACAGAATGTATCTGCATTTGTGTGGAAGGGATTGCCACTCTTGGATTGGCTTTTTTAGCCACACTAGATGCTGCTTTAGGACCTCTTTCCAGAGCATGATACCATCGTCTTTCGAGACTGAAGGGGTCCAATGCATTATTTGGAGACTCTTCAGTGAGTTGGTTGGACAGCAAGAACAATCAACCAGTGAAATGGCTTGCCTTCAGAAGCTCTGGGTGGCCCATGACTGGAGGTTCTCAAGAAGAAATTAGACAGCCATTTGTCCTGAATGGTATAGGGCAGTGATGGCGAACCTATGGCACGCGTGTCACAGGTGGCACGCGGAGCCATTTCTGAGGGCACGCGAGGTGCTGCCCTGTAAAAAAAAACACCAAAAAAGTGACTTCTGGTTTGCCCGTAGGGTCGTTTTTCATCCTCCAGAGGCTTCAGGAGGCTTCCCTGAAGCCCCCAGAGGGTTTAAAACGCCCCAGCAGGCAAATCAGAGTAACTTCCGGTTTGCCCGTACGGTCGTTTTTTACCCTCTGGAGGCTTCAGGACGCTTCCCTGAAGCCCCTGGAATGTTTAAAATGGCCCAGTAGACAAATCGGAGTCACTTCTGGTTTGTGTGTTGGGTCGTTTTTTACCCTCCGGAGGCTTCAGGACGCTCCCCTGAAGCCTCCGGAGGGTAAAAAACGGCCCAACACGCAAACCGGAAGTCCGTTCCTGAACCTTCGGTTTGCTCATAGGGTCATTCTTCGCATTCTCCGCCATTTATGGCACGCAAGAGGAAAAAAGTTTGCCATCACTGCCTTAGGTCATATTCGAAAGAAGGTGCATGAGGAAATCACTACAATGTTCTTCAATATCTTTGGAATTAAAAACATTATAGGGATATTAATACAGCTCCAGGATTATGTTGACCATCTATACAAAATCAGGAAATGACACCCAGACCGCTCTGCCCCCCCACAACATGGGCAACACCTGTAAATTCACAGCCAACATAACCAAGAACTACTGTTCCTAAGAGAACTGTAGTTTGGCACATCTGGAGGGAATCTGATGAAGAAGATATTAGAAAGCAATCCACTGTGAAATTAAAGAGTATCCGATAGGCCCAATATTCAGAAATCCCTGAGTTTTGTTAACACTGGCACAGGCTATTTTGCTTCACCTTTGCAAGTTGGTTAATGGGGTGGGTGGGAGATTCACTGTTGCTCTGTAATGCATTCAAAAGTATGTATCGTCGCACCAGGAGACCCTAAATGACCACTCCAGTTAAGTTTAATTTGAGAAATTAGTTTTCATTATCTGCCCTGGCAGGATCTTTTACAGTGTTCCTTTTAATGTTCCGTAATATTGGAAGGCAACTATTTTTTTGCATGCACGTTTAAACTCACTTTTTTTCTTGCATGTGAGCGATTCATATTGAAAGGCTAATTTGGCTACGTACATTTGGGGCAGAAGTGGGTTCCTAATGGTTTGGTCCGGTTCTACCGAACCGTTAGTAACTTACTGGCATGGTTCAGTAGAACTGTTAGTAACCCGGGCCTGCCACGCTCCTGAGCTGGTTCTTTTGGCGGCGCCATCTTGGATTTTTAAAAGCACTGTGCATGCGTGTGCACAGCTGTATTGCGCCCCTGAGCGAACCGGCAGTAAGATTTAAAACCCACCTCTGAGTTGGGGTACACTGCTGCCAGCAAATCCCCCTTGCCAAATTAGGAAAAAACACCCAATGTCTTTCCCCATTAGCTTCCATTCTTTGCCCCTTCCTGTCCAGAAACCTGGCATTTAAATAACAGAAAACCAGTCTGAAGAGCTTTTGGGATCATTTCCTGAGATAAGCTGCTCTGCCATTACTTCAGTGTACATGGTATATTTTAAACACATTTGAAATAGATAGCTATTATTTAAGAATAAGCCGTGAACATTGAAACTGTTGATAAACCACATCTTAATGGAACAGTTCACTACTTCAGACATAAAGAGAAGAAATATTGTGAACAGTTCTCTTGTATCTCTTGAGATTTTCCTTGTTAAACCATAGTTACCCAAGATGTCTGAATCAGACTAAGGTAGGAAACCAGATACTTGGGACTACAGCTCCTGTTGACTATGCCTTTTTGGGGAGCCAATGAAGCTGGGAAATCAACATCTGAAGAATAATCAGTTTCACCTTCACCTAATTTAAAGAGTGGTTCATAGTACAGATTGGAACCAAAATGTATTTGGGGATCCTGGTTTGTTTCTTGCCTTTGGCTATCTGGTTTGTTTAAAAAACTGCACCTTTCTGATTGGAATGTTTTGCTATTATTTGACGATACAGCAATTTGTTCATAGGGCAGAAAACCATTGATTTCTGACCAGAATCAGTTCTAGTCTGTTTCCAATACTAAACACATATCTAGGACTCACTGGTCATTGCATCTTTACCCCAAAAGGGCACCAACTTATAATTTATAGAGAAGGCAGCTGTGTAATCTTTTCCTGCCTTCCTTTACTAAGAAACAAAACTGAATATCCAGTTTCATTTTCTTCGATTGGTTAAAAAACAGGCTGAACCAAAACACTGGAAGGGAAGAACAGGTACAGCATATAGACAAAGGATTAAGCTCTCTCATCCATACCTTTCCTCTGGCAAATTGTACTCCTGATTGTAAACCAGCTATCAAAAGCTGTTCAAGCCTGGCAATATTTTTTCCCTTTTTTGGGGCGTTCAGTTCAAAAGACACCCAGAAATTATAGCAGATCTCAAAACCACTCAATGCTTCTAAGTGTGTTGTGTGTCACACAATCCCTCAATAGGGAAGTTCTCAAAACTCCAGGCAGGAATATTTCTCTTCCTGGAACAATATATATATTAAAAAAACACATGAAAGTTGCTACCAAAAAACCCCCAACCCTTCATAGATAGATATTTTTCTGCTTAGTATAATTTTAAAAAACCCACAATACTAAATGATACTAATGTTCACTCCCTTGGAGAGGTGGCATCAATTTAAGAGGAGGCTGTGTCCATGAAACCATCAACTTGAAAAATGGTGAATGCAGCTCTTTGAAAGATAGCGACCTATCTACACCTTACCTTGGCCAGGTGATATCCGCGCTGAAGCTAAGCAATGTTCCCTTTTCGTGACCTTTCCTGTTCTTGTTCGGTGGCTTTTAAAACTGCACTATGATTCCTCATTATGAAAGAAAAGAGCTTGTCTGATTTTGCACTTTCTGCTTCTCAGCCGATCATGCAAAACTTAGCTGAAGAAGATGCAACTACGTCCCCACGGGTGTTTTCAATCTCTCTTGTTGATAACAATATAATGGTTTAAAATGTGTATGTCAGGGTAGTTATCAGAACCGGACCACAGCAGAAAGGGCTGTGAAAATGCTAAGAAGGAGTACAGGATGCAAAAACCATCTGTGTAAACTAGCCAGAATATTTGGACCTAAGGGGGAAATATTCCACTGACTGGAACAACAATGCTCCAGAATAATTTGATATTAAAGGCAAGTTTAACTCTAAAGTCCTTCCATCTTGTGATACTGGAAGAGTGAAAGAGTAAATTTGTCTCAGAATAGGTGGGTGGGTAGAAGGAAGACTTGAAAGACGGATTTCTTATATTGAGAACCTTTATACTACGTATCCTCTGATGTAGGAGAAACCAATGTTGTTCCTGGTTCATGGTAGAGTGCCTATTGTAAGGTAAGGAATGTATGAATGGACAGAAAACAGATTTCCTCTCTAATCGCAGCTTCTATTAATTCAGACCTGGATTATATTGGAAATTCCATTTGCTGTCATATTAAGGACAGGGGTGGGTTGTGGATATTTTTGCTGCCGGTTCACTCAGGGTTGCACTACGTGTTTGTGTGTGAAGTGCGCCTGTGGACATGCAGTAATCGAAAACTAGCTTCTGCGCATGCACAGAAGTAAGCATGCGCAGTAAACATTCTGCGCATGCACAGAAGCAAAATCCAAGATGGATTTTGGAACTGGCTCCGTGACATCATCACAGAGTTATGAACGGTTCTATAGAACCGGTAGAAACCCACCTCTGATTAAGGGCTGATTTCTTATAAAGACAAGGAGGTCAGATTTAGAATAGAATAGAGTAAGAATTGAAAGGAACCCTGGAGGTCTTCTAGTCTAACCCCCTGCTCCGGCAGGAAACCCTACACCTCTTCAGACAAATGGTTATCCAATCTCTTCTTAAAAACTTCCAGTGTTGGAAAATTCACAACTTCTGGAGGCACATTTTTCCACTAGCTAATCGTTCTAACTGTCAGGAAATTTCTTCTTACTTATAGGTTCGTTCGTTCTAGATTTGACAGGATGCCATGTGCATCACATTTACTCCACTTTTGTGGATCAAAGTAAGGAAAGATAAAGCCAGATTTGAATTGAGTTGAGTACTTGGTGACTTCATGGATCCTTCTGTATTGATCCTGGGCAGTCATACAGAAGTGATTTGCTATTGTCCTCTTCGAAAGAAGGGCTGCTATTGTTTTTAAGTGCACAGAGTGGCCTACAACCTTGGTATCTCGTGCCAATATCCTGTTCCAGTATTAACTAGGTCTTGAGTTTACAAACTTTTTTGAGATCTGCCAAGATCAGCCACGTGCTACTACCACATAGCTGGGCAGCATGCCATAAGTATGCTGCAAACAGCTACATGTGGAGAGAAGCTATACGTGAACGCAAGCAGAGCCTGACTTTCAGACTTTCAAGCGAATACGTGGAGATCAGGGAGAAAGATCGGGAAAGGCCAGTTGATGCTTCCTACCTGTTTCTTTCCAGTTTCAAAATTCTCCATCCATTCACCTGAACGTCTGAACAAGACATGGTGACAAGTCGATTTTCAATTCTTCGTTAAATGACCCGTCCCAACGACAATGTTAAGCAATCCTTCAGGGTTTTTGGAGGATTTCATTTTCCTTCTGATTCCTGAATTTTAATTTCTAGGGTTCCTGATGCGTAGGTTTGGTTTGAGCAAAGAGGTGGAGCTGATCTGGAACTGTGCTGTCCATCTCTCATGAAAAGGCCATTCTACGTGGTTCAAAAAAACTTATATGCTTCCCAAGGGAAGAGAGTAGCATCCCTGCTGACATTATTTATTCCGAAATATTTTGGATTCTGCGGCGTTTTCTACAAAAAACCAGTGTTCTCTGGCTTGCAGGAGATGCAGAAAACTCTGCACGCAAAGTGTCAACAGGCTCCCAAAGCCAACGATTCGGATCATGCATTTGCAAAAGCTCTTTAATGTTCAAACTGGTACTGCTTTAATATGAAAAGTCATCCTGACAAGGCTTTTGTTTTGTTTAATGACCTTTTCCCTTTTAATCATTTTTGCAAACGTTTTTGATACTTTGATCCCTCTCTCAAAGGTCTTCCTTGTTTCAGGAAGCAAACCTTGCTTGGCATTTTCAAAACCACAATGATCCTGAAGGCCTAAAATCTGTGATACGTTTAAATGGTACAAGCAGAAGGTCCAAGCTAACAATAGAAGTCAGCAGTGGAATGTTCAGAAAACGTTTTTCGTGGATGACAAAGAATGGTAATTTTGCGGTCGATTCCAAGCTAAGTTATAAGGCAGGTCATAGCGGGTGAAGAAATCAATAGAAAAAGGTGACAAAATAATTTTAGAACAAGACAAATATGTTTTGTCCCTCGATGAAATACTGGCAGCTTAGAAGCATTTTTCTCCACCCAGGATTGTACATAGGTACTTGGGCTGGTGTGTTAAATCTTTCCAGCATGTTTTCGTTGCAGTAAGGCAATAATATTTTGCAGCCTTATCTCATTCTTTTTCCCCCTATACAGTTGGTCCTCTACTTACGACCACAACTGAACCCAAACTTTGTGTTGCTAAGTGAGACAGTTGTTAGGTGAATCATTGCTGTTGTTATATTGTTAAATGAATCTGGCTTCCCCATTGACTTTGCTTGTCAGAAGTTTGCAAAAGATGGTCACATGACTCCTGAACATTGCAACCAACCAGCATCCGAATTTTGATCATGTGACCATGGGGATGCTGCAACAGTCGTAAGTGTGAAAAGTGGTCATAAGCCAATTTATGCAGTGTTTTTGTAACTTCAAACAATCATTAAATGAACTATTATAAGTCAAGGACTACCAATATACTTTGCATGGAGAACATCATCAAATGCTTTCAGCTTCCAAAAATGTACAAATAAAAATATCAAATTAGGATTTGCCAGGAAAACTCATTTAATATTAATATGCTGCCAGCCCAGAAATTAATGTCATCTGTTTACACTTTACAATTTTAAATATCTACCTAAGATACCTCTCTCTTTTTGCCAAAGTTGCAGAGTGTGACTCCAACAACCATTTGCTGTATAAATGTACTTGCTGGGCATCCAGAATTATTTCGCACACAACATACTGTACCATAGTTTGCGACAGTTTGTCCTCAATTTACAACTGTTCACTTAGTGACTGTTCTAAATTACAAAGGCACCGAAAAAAGTGACCTATGACCATTTTTCACACTTACGACAGTTGCAGTCATCCCCATGGTCACGTGATCAAAAATTCAGACGCAGAGGGGCGGAGCCATCCCAGCGATACAGAGGTGAAATCCAGGCGCTCTGGAGGAAACCTCTGGATCTTGGCGTTTTC
>JANHFT010004131.1:102946-117860 GCA_032467955.1 Pseudoxenodon macrops
GCTCTTTTAACATGCTGTGGGGCAAAGCTTGTGTGAATTGGCCTTACATGGGCAAACAGATATGGGGGGGGGGAGGAAGTGTTTTTCTAAAATCCAAAAGAGATCTTTAAAATGGATGTCCCATTGCTATCTATGCCGATTTAGACTGCACCCGTGTTATGTAATGTTCGTAAAGCATCATTTAAAAAAAAAAAAACTGAAGTTGGATTTCTCTCTGTCTTGGCACAGTTTCACCAATATTGCACAGGCTTCTGCTCTAATCCAGCATGTTGTTTTGCTGATCCAGGTCTTGGGAATGCTGCCTATTAAACAAATGCCTTCCAGTGTACTCTTGCAGATAATTAAGATGTTTCCTCCTTATACATGCAGAGTTGTCTGTCGTAGAGAATAGTTGGATAACTTTTCTTAAACTTTTAATATTTTATGCAGAATGATTTGAGTATCTTATAATAAGAGGCAACCCCATCCTGAACCCTTCCTTCTTTCTTTCTTTCTTTCTTTCTTTCTTTCTTTCTTTCTTTCTTTCTTTCTTTTCTCCCTCCCTCCCTGAATTCCAATTACTCTATGTTTGTGGGGCTTTGGTTTCAGGTATTTCCTGTGAGTTAGAAGCTTCTTTTTTTTCCTTTTTGCTTTATAAAGATATTGTTCTATTTTCAGGATCTTAACTTCTAAGAGATACTAGGAATTGCATTGTAGGTATATTATATAATGAGGTATATTATAATAGGTCTGATATTGCTGATGTTATATCCCACTGGAGAAAATGAAAAAATCCAGTTCACGTGTATTATGAATTATTGCTCCCAATGTCATAAAATAGGTTGCTGCAACTTCAGCTACCTTCCTTGATTTCCTAAACTTTAAAAGGTAACTACGGTAGAAGCAAAAGCCCACACTTTGACCCAATATCAGTTCCTTGTGCCATCCTAGTTATTAGGCCCAAAGAGCCAAAAACAATACATGGAGTTACTTCTGAGTTGTTCCTTTATCGTTGTTTGCCTACAAACAGAATCTTGCCAGACTAAAGCAATTGTCTGCAATAACTATGGATCTACTTTCTGAATTACTAGGGATTATCCAACCTTGCTCTCTTCCTGCTTATTGGACATTCCAGGTTCTCTGGTCTTTTTGCTCTCTGGGAAAGAGCTGCTCTCTTTCCTGTGACTCCTGACTACATTCCACAACACTAATTTAGGGAAACATGGTTTATTTTGTCTCGGGTTTCAGTATCAGGTATAATTAGAAAGCATACTTCGATCTTGACTTGTCTTCACTAACCAGAAGTTTAAAAATCAATTTTTTTTATCAATATGGATGTCAGTGGAAATGGTGGTTTGTTTAAAAACAAAAACAAATATCCTGGTTACAAAAGTAGAAGGTGAAGAGAGTAAAGTGCAAAAGTATGAGTCTCATACTCATACTTTTATGAGTATGATTTAAATGATTAAGTGTACTTCTCTTCTGGTACATCTCAACTGGGAAACTGAATTGAGGTGTTTGTAGATTTTAACTATCAGGCGTATAGTATGTGCATTTATTATTTGGCTCTAGGACATACATAATACCGGTATCTTCTTCATGGTCTTTTGAAAAAGTCTTCAAAAGTATCAGCTGAAAAATTTATTGATAGAAAGGAATTAACATTTAAAAAGTGGATCACTAAAGAAATTAAGAAACGAACAGGATATATTTTATTGTTCAGAAAATACAATACTGTATTGCTATTAAAATGTTGAGTACAATACAGTTGGGAAAAGAGGATGGAAAAAAAATGTTGAGTACCTCTTCCACATAGCTGTGGCTGCACATGCTGGTGGATCAAATGCTCCCGTAACATTAAAAAAATAAATCCTAAAGTTTCCCAGAAATTATGGCAGAAAAATCTATCCATTTCTACAAAACATAAAATATAAACATCAAAAAGATTCTTGCTTATCTGGGTGTTGACTTTAGCCATCAATAGACACATAGAAATAAAGCATATTTACACAACATTCAAAAGAGACAATCAAAAAGCTAAAGAAACAAAGACCACATCCTCTTTAGCAGCCAACACCAGGATAAACATGGATTAATACCAGGCAAACAATAAAGCAGAAAACAATGCCCTTATCAAGGAACTCCCAAGGAGCAAACTACAACCCTTCCAAAACTGGCAAGTCAACCTGCTATATATAAATGGAAAGCACATTCCAAACTCATTCACCTTGATGATGGTACCTAGTTGGATAATGAAACATCTCCAAGCAAACAACCAAGCTCAAAGAGCATCAAGGATTCTTTAAAACACTTCAGTCAGAAAGTCTGTGAGCATGCTTGGCACCACTTACCATAGTTAGAAGGAAAGCAGATTTGCTAGAAGATAATGGTGCAACATTGCATTAAAAATCTGGTTAACCAGAGGTGAATAAGATGAGTTTCTAAGATTTTTCTCTGGTCCACAAATGCAATCTGAAAGTTGTGACCAAATGACAATCTTAATGCAACAAGAACAATTCTTAAATACATGTCTGGAAAATATAAGTAATATATTGAATCAAACTTAATTTTTATTCTGATCCCATGCATTACTCTTTGGAATGTATCTCCATGGCATATCACCCAAAAACCAAATTATAATCCTTCACTCGCAAAAGTTGTACCTCTTTCATGTAACATGTCTTTATTAATCCTTTCACTAAAACTCCACAAACCCAAGAACGTGGTGTGACTTTAATTTGGAAACATTCATATAGTCCCATTTTCTTTGCACACCTCAGTCTCCTAGTTCTGGGGTGAATATAAGAACAAAGTACTAATTGTTCCCAAACAGTGTGTGAGAACTAAAGTCCACAGGTTTTCCAATTTGCCAAAGGGGGAGGAGGGGTGAGAAAAAAAATGATTAAGTCATAGGGATATATGAATAAGAAGAAGAAAAAAGTCTCTATTCAGTAAAAGGAGGATTGGAGCAACAAATATTACTTCCAAATAAAACATGAGGGAATTGAGTTTTATTATTCCTGATTCTTAAATAGTATACATATCCCAGGCATAAAATTGCAGATTTCAATTTTTAATTGCTACCTTCCTGCTCAGAATTGGCCTTGTTCTTCCGATCTGTATCTTTGGAATTTCTCTTATTATTGCTCCAGTCTTTTCCAGAACTCCGGGTAATTCAGCATTTCCATAAGTTGAAAAAGATTGTGGCCTAGATCTTTCAAAAAGCGCTGCATTCCACAGGGCACTTCACACCTGCAGTTGCACAAACAAAAGTCCATGTGCTAAAAAAGACAGTTCAAAGACATGCTGTTGTTAGATTCCCCACCCCATCCAGCTGAACTCTTTCTATCTTGGCAACAAGGTTTAAGAATTATTATTTATGCTAGATTTTTCAGACTGTAAGCACAGCAGCCTATAATTTGATAATATGTGGGTATTAATATATTAATGATATCAGGAACTTAATTTGCTAATTTGCTGTTGTTTTTTTCTGTGAAATTAGCAAGGAACAATTGGACAACGTGCCGTTTTCTATCATTCTGTCATTTTCTTCTGTAGTGTTCAGCAGTCGTGAAGGTAGCTATGAAGCGTCTGCTTTCATTAGGAGGGAAATAATTGATATTGTTGCTTTTTTTTTTTTTTTTTTTACAATATGGTGGTATTATTTATGAAATATGAATTGCCAGATAGAGATGTTTGTCAACACTGTTTCTGGTGAGTAAACATAAATGCAGGAGCAGATTTAACATCATATTCATGTTAAATTATTTACTGCTTTGGACAATCCGTGTAAGATTGAGTAGAGGCCTCCGTCAGTGTGGTCTTTGAGCAATGATAAACTTACAGGGGGAGGAAAAAATGCAAACTTTCCTGTGGGGTTTTTATTTCCAGAAGATAAATGCCACCAGCTCATCGGAAGGCAGTACTGTGGATGTTGCCCTGCCAGGAGAGGGGGAGCAGGCAGAGATTGAACCCGAAGAAGCTCTTGAGCCTGAAGCCTGTTTCACGGAAGGTAACAGGGTATTTCCGAGGCTGGCTTCCCAGGAGCTGCCATTTTGTGAATGAGATACCTGCACAAGCTGGGCTGCTTTCTAAGCACCAGCAGTCAGATTTCATTCTCACCGTTATGTGGCATTGGTCCTTTGTCAATAACTTACAGATACGTTGCTTGGTTTTCTCAAAAAGGATAGGCCTATCCTTTTTGATATATATATCTTGCTTGAAGTTGTGGGCAATGCACCATCCTAAAATGGCTTTGGAAACTGTTACCAAGCACCGAAAAAGTCAGCTTTTGCCTAATTCTTTTCATGCTCATTTGCTCATCTCTTTAAATCCATTCAGATGTTTCATCCTCCGTAGGGGGGGGGGGACTATTTTCCCTGAATCTGAAAGTAACTTAGAAGAGAAACGTAGGAGAGAAATTGTATGAAAGAAAAGTGAAGTAGCTCCTCAAACATAGCTTCGTCCCCCATTCCATCAAATCCTCTTTTCAGGTGAATAAACACTTTCTTGAAAGAAGAAAACAAAAATAAATTAGTAGGTCATATACCCCCAAATCTGGGCATATGCAGTATATATATTTTTAATGTCTGGGTGTATTTTCTCAAATACAATCTCTCCCTGGAATGTCATCTGCTTCCAAAAACATTTTTGGAACCACTTTGTGAAAAATTGAAATCCAGAAGCCAAAGCCTGTCTAAGATACTTTGCTAACTGAGAGAAAGAAAAAGAAAAAAGATGCCATGGTAACAAACTGACTGGATCACGTGCGTGCGTGCGCGCATGCGCAGTAGAAAAAATCCCCGAAACCCCCCCCAAAAAAGCCCGAAAACAAGATAGCGACGCATGCTCAATGCCGGAAACCCAGCTTCTGCGCATGCGCAGAAGAAAAAAACCCGGAAAAAATAAAAAACCATTATTTTTCCAAAAAAAAAAGATGGCGGCGCCCACGGAGAAGAACCAGCTCTGTGACGTCACCAGTGGCCTACTACCTACTCGGTAGAACCGGTCCGAACCGGTAGGAACCCACCTCTGCAAAGGGCTATTGTGCTAGCCAAAATATCATCTCTCACATTTTTTGGGGGAAATTTTTTAAAATTTTATTTCTCATATAGACATTCACATATATATCATCACATTCTTCATCTTCACATTTTAAGAAAAACTTTTATACATATATTCTAGTTCATCTTATTCCTTTATTAGTTCAAGGTTGCTTTTTGCCATCCTCCTTCTCACAGCCCTTCCTTTCCTTCTTCTCTTGCATGCTTTCCTCTTCCTCCTCTCCTCCCTTTCCTACTTCCCTTCCTTCTCTCCCACTCCTCTTCTCTATCTCCCCTCTCACCCTCTCTCCTATTTCTTTCCCCCTCTTCTCCACCTCCCCTCCTCCTTTATTCCCTTCTACTTCCTCTCTCTCCTCTCCTTTCCACCCTTCCTTGCTGCACTTCTTTTCATCTATCTGGGATGGCGTTCCAGCAACCTTGATCATTACACAATCTCTCACTTTTTATATTTTGTTCTATACAAATATAGTTAACATATTCTTTTATCTTTTTGTGTACTACTAAAAACAAATTCAATATTTTTCTATTCCCCCCCCACTTACCCCTTGCTTCTTTCACAGTGTAACATCTGGGTTTGTAGTAATTATTTGTTCTACTGGTCTCTAGCCATTCCTATTCCAACGCCTTTGCTAATGAGTGCTCCAGAAGTTATCTAATACACTTTCCATTTGCTCCAGGCCATCTCTGTTCCTAACTTCTAGCTGATATTATGGAGGATGTTGACCAACTCTTTGTTACCTTTTCCTCTAACCACCTAGGATGCGTTACACTTGCATATTATCTGTGAATAAACACCCTTTGTTCTTGCCAGACAGACTCCGCAAATACAGGTTTCCTGGTTTTCTTTCAAGTGTATGCCATAGCCTTGCTTCTTTTTAACAGACAGCCCATCATAATGGTGCATGGGAATGATCTTGGGAGGCAAGAGCCACAAACAGTTAGATAAGAGGCAGCTGAGCCCACAGAAGCAACGGGATGTGTGGCAAACATATTAGAAAGGACTCTTTCTTACTTTCCTCTTCCTCCTCTCCTCTCCTCCCTTTCCTACTTCCCTTCCCTCTCTCCCACTCCTCTCCTCTATCACGCCTCTTACCATCTCTCCTATCTCTAGTTTCTTGGATTGTAAAGGCAAGGGGGGAAAGAAAGAGATATACATTCGGAACTTCTCACAAGACTGATGGCAATCTTGCCTTAAGCAGTTCCCAGTACTTGGTTTATTGAGAGCCTAACTTTCTTCATGTGGCATAGAATTTAAACTATCTATTGGCAAGATGCTGGGATGGTAACAACTGAAAAGGCACGGGCAAATTATATGTCGATGTTCTGGGAGAAAAGGTAGTGCCGCTGAAAGTTAAAGAAAAGGAACAATCAACTTTTGTCAAGAGAAGGGTTTGAAATCTTTCTAAAGGTTGAAGGACTGGTGAACTTGATTGTGGGTTGAGAAACAACAATCAAAAGGTCTATCATTTTCTTACCTCCTGTGCAAAATAAGGAAAGCTTGACCTATTGACCATACAGTTATGAAACCGTACAAACTCACAAACTGTCCAGAAGCTGACATTACTGGCATCTGTCAAGATTCATAGCATCCTCTTCCATCTTGTCGTCCCTCCCTATTTAGGAGTGTCAAACTCAAGGCCCCTGCGGGCCTCATCCTGTCTGCAAAGTGCTTAGATCTGGACCGCAGGACCGCCCTGGAAACAGCAAAGGACTGGCCTGCGGTGCCTCCACCAGTGAAAATGGAGCTCGGGAGGGCCATGCATGGCCCTTGCAAGGTCTATTTTCATTGGCAGATGGTTGCCAGAAGGCCATTGCAGCCAGAAATGGAGCTCAGAAGCCCATTTTCACTGGCAGAGCGCTTGGGCCACCACAGATGACACAAGTGATGTCAAGCTGGCCATGACCCCCCCCCCTCCGCAAGGTCAAACACAACCCTGATGTGACTCTCAATGAAATCAAGTTTGACACCTCTAACCTAACCCTTTCAAGGATGAAAAAGGAGAGAATCACATAGGGAATGCCTACATTCAGAAAATCGGGATCAAAAGGCTTTCTCTTGCAAGTGGGGCGGATGGATGCAACTGCACACTGTGATACAACTGCATTGGATGTTCATATCTGGTTGGTGCCAAGAAGCACCAATAAATTACAGCTGAAAGGAGAAAACGGGGTGGGCCTGGGGGAATGTTTCTTAGGAATCCATACAGACGTCAGGTTCTCAACTAGAATAAAACGAAATCTATCAACAGGCCATGAAATCTTTCCATCTCCAATCCAATTAAAGCTAGGCTACCCATCTTCCATTCAGAGGGGAGGAAGGGAGGAGCAACTCTTCAGATCTTTCTGCTCGGGGATGTCAATCAGCATCTTGGATTAAAGCAACACAAGAGCAGCCTGCTCCCCCCCCCCGGCATTATCCCTCCTTGCCCTGCTTTGCTTCACATCTGCTTCTCACCTAGGCCACCAGAGGAGCAGGCAAGCAGGTGGCTCTCAGCTCAGCAGCAGCTGTCTCACCCCTTCGCCCCCCCTCCCTCCCCGGGACCATCGAAGGGGAGCCTGGTTTGGCTTCAGCCGTTGGGAGTTGTTGTCCCAAGTAACAAGCCCACCCTTTGTTTCGCAAAGGGAGAGAATGGAGGGAGAATGCTTGACCTGGAAAGAGAGACTCTATCGTGGCAGACGCGTCTGCTTTCCTACTGTGCAAGCTTTGTTGGATTTGCAAGACGCTGCGTGAGAAAAGTGTCCTGAGTGGGCCACGGATGCCAGCGGAAAGTTACACCTCCCACCCAACCCCAACCCCACTTCAGGGGCATAGTAAATAATGTCTCTCCTTGTAATTGTAAACTCGTAGCAAAGTTCCTTAAACAGCTTTGTGTCATATCTCCGCCATGAGCTTCTGTTCTTTGCTTATAACTAGGATGGCCAGCTGTGCATTTTTGTTTTTTACAAAAACGTTTTTGTTTTGGCAGAGAGATTCAGAGGCTTTAAAGATCCACGCAAATTCAAAGCACGGTTGTAAAATTATTTATTAGCATGAAGAAAGTGACTCCTCAGCCAGATGCTGAGCTCGTCTAATTCCCAATCCTGTCAATTGGCAATTATGAAAGTTGAAATCCAAAACATCTGGAAGGTTTCAGGTTGGGGAAAGCTGCTCAACATTAGCCTCTAAATCCTAAACCGTTTATTTCTGCAGAATGCCAAATGTTCAATAAAAAGATCCATAGGACTAAGTAGACTCAACTGGCTCTTCATGACAAATCCCTAAGGCCAAAAGGCTCCATAGAAATGAAATAGCTGCATGAGGCTGTCAGCATAACACAAAGCTGCTACCACTCTAGAGGCATCTGATTTACTATCATCCCTCCATAGTTCCAAAAGAGATCACTATATTAAAGACAATGCTGAGTTTTTATTGGATGAAGGAGAAAACAATATTTTAAAAGCAGCAAGGCCTTTGGGGGGAGAATGTTACTCATTGATGCTTACTGTTATGATACAAGGATGTTATCAGGAGATACATGGCCTTTTTCATTACAAAGAGATGTTCGGATTTAAGAGAATTGGAAGGGATCTTGGAGGTCTTCTAATCCGGAATTGGGCATTGTTATGACTAATATAAACTTTATACTATTTCCAAATAACTGTGGTAAGGTATGGAAGGAAGTTGGGCATATTTTAAGATGGGAGAAGTTATAACTGCCATTGCTAGGGTGAATGTCTGTGATAAAAATGAGTACATTTCCTGAAATTATGTTTTTTATTTCAAACCCCAGTTTGATAAATGACATACCTTTCACGCAAAGACAAAAATATATATATAGAATAGAATAAAATAGAATTCTTTATTGGCCAAGTGTGATTGGACACACAAGGAATTTGTCTTTGGTGTATATATCTGGATTTATATGGAATGGGGGGAAAAAACAGAGTTAAGTATAACATTTTACAGGATGCATAAGAAAGAGGAGGATTAGGACTGTCAGACCTTAAATTGTATTTTGCAGCCTGATGTTCAGTTTGGATGAACAAGTGGGTGCTGTTGAGAAGGAAAAAAAAAATCCAATTTAGAAGAATTCAACAAGGGGTTTGGATAGCATGGTGTTTTATGGTATAACGAAACTAGAGTTAATGTAGACAAATCATTATGTTAGAAGTGCTATATTAAGAATATGGAATTGATATAAGTCCAAGCTGAGCCTGAAAATGCCTTCACTGGTATTAACACAAGAAGCGTTTTATAGAAAAGAAACAAGAAGGCGGATAAATGTTTAACATAGCAAGACCTGTTTGGTACAGCAGCAAAGGGAACATAAAGTGAAATCAGGAGAACAATTGTCTGCAGAAATATTTAGCCGTCAATGGTTTTCATGGGCACAGTTAAGGGAGACATTTGATATAAATTAGAAAAAGGACTGGAACTGAAAAACATAAAATGGAATTTGAAATCTAATTGTGTATAAATCATGAATATGTGACTGCTAAAATGTATGAACGTTTGCTGAGATATAAGACTGAAGAACAGGTTAAAGATGATAAAATGGGCTAAGAATGGACCAATGGGAGAGACTGTGGTTAAAAGGACTGACGTTCACATTATGTTACATTTTGAGAGAGAACTTTTATAAAATTATGTACAACTGGTATGTGACGCCAGAGAAATTGTCTTAAGACAGTGATGGCTAACCTTTTCTGGACTTAGCCCCCAAAATGTAATGCACATGCAGTCCCTGTATGCACCCCATCCCCCATGCATGTGCCCTGCCCTCCCGCACATGCACGGCAGAGACTCGAAGACCAGCTGGCCGATGAGAGGTGCACGCACATGCCCAAACCCCCAAAATGCAATTTGCGTGCAACCTTGCGCATGCACCCCACCCACGTGGCCCCCACATGCACCCCACCACTATGCATAAACATAAGACCCCTGCACCCACGGGGTGGGTGGGCCGCATGCAGGGTGGGCCACACACACATGCGCACCTCCGGATGTGTCCCACTCCCTGCACATATGCGGCCGAGACCCGAAGATCAGCTGGCTGGCGGGAGCCACACGTGCATGCACGGCGGAGCTGAACTGGGGCGACATGCCACCTCTGGCACGCGTATCATAGATTCGCCATCACCAGTCTAAGAAGTATAAAGAACCTCTAATCAATGTTGGAAATGTGGAACACATAAAGGGTCGTATTATCATACATAGTGACTTGTGAAAGAAATATTGGATACAAAACATTCATTGATACAAAGATTTTTAAAAATTACAATTCAGATGAAACCAGAACTTTTTTTTACTGGGACTTATGAATAGCCAAATAGAAGAGATTTAGGGAAGACTGATTTTGTACACTATATGGTAAATGTAGTGAGATTATAGGTAGAAAGAAAGAAATGCCTAATGAAGAATCATTTTTTCCTACCGGTAACAATATGGAGATTGTATTGAAAGTGGATTTAAAACTGATAAGCTAAGAAAAGTGTTTATAAATGTTTCGCTGGATCTACAGAAAATCTGTTTTAGATATAGTTTGTATAATAGTAAAAACTTATACAAACTAAACTTAAAAAAAGAAAGGTGAATAGAGTAAAATGTTCAAAGAAAAAGAAAGAAGAAAAAGAATATAAGAATATAAGAACATAATAAAGAGAGAAGAAATAAAAAAGGAAATGGCTTCAACCTTCATCCCAAGTATAAAAGATTTAGTAACTATTTACTGCCTCTAAAGTTACAAACATTTATCTCTTCATCCCAAATCTCATTAGTTATCTATAAACAAATCCATAAAGCTTCATCTTTTGTATCTTGGTATCAACAAAAAGTCATAAACTGTTGTCAGAAGTCCATAAACTGTTACCATAATTTATTTTAACCTTGATCAAATAAGCCAACTTTATATTCCTTCCTTTTATTTTTAACAGACTTAATTTTAAAATTCTTTCAAATATTGTTGTAGGATTTGATTTCTCTTCATTTTTTTGTCCCATCACACAATATTCAACAAGTCTCATTTGTAAATCAAATTTTAAAAAATTATCCAGGTCACTCTCTTGATTTGTCATTTGTATTTCCCTTTTAAATTTTAAAGAAATTTAAATTTTCTTTTGTAGATCCAGTGAAATATCCTTTCTAAACATTTTTCTCAGGCTGTCAGTTGTAAATCCACTTTCAATGTCATCTTCATATTGTTAGGGAAAAATGGCTCTTCATTGGGTATTTCTTCAATAACATCCTTTGAACATAGTCTACCCATAGAAGCAGCCATCATAACTGATGTTATGATGGTTACTATCTTCTGATTCCATTCTTCAAAAGTCCCATTTAGTATTTTTATTGTTGTAACATTTTGCACCATCTTTCAGGCCTGTATGTCTTTCATCTACCTAAAATCTTCAGTTCTCATTGATGTCCAGTTTTTGAAATCATGAAATCCTTTATATTATGTCTTGTAAAAGCCAAAACAGGAGCTCTCTCCCATCAGAAGCAGTTTGTTCCTCAGAATTTAACTCTAGAATCTTAATGTAAAAGTTAAATATTGCAAATTTATCTGGACCCTTAGTTCTTTTATAACTTTCTAGGATCAAAATCTTTTTAGCTTTTTGCTGTTTATTTCAGATTCTTTAAATTATTATGCTATCAGTAAAGTTTTCTTTCATTCAGAATTAAAGGCAGATTCACCCCATGTTTTCAAACTTGTCATTCTGAAGGTCTCTAATAGCGTAGAAATAGTTAATGAACGATTTCCAAAAGTGAAGAGGTTTGCAAACTGAGTAACAGTATCTGCCATAGCTGTGAGAAAGATGGCTAATCCCATTAGCAGCCAATGCTCAAACCACTGTTCTGTAGTCTCCTCATGGGACACAGCAGTCCTGAACATATGTGGTCAACTTTCTGTCCTCCCTTTATCCAGAGAGATTCCAAGATGTCTACTCACTAGTTCCTTGGTCTTTGCCAAGGCCATCAGCTCTATTTTCACTGAGAGACACCTTCATTTTGCCATATCTCTCCCTGAAGTCAAAGATAGGAAAATCTGAAATACCCACAATGGAGGTGTGGATTGTAAAGATTATAAAATTGACAAAAATGGCAAAATTGACCTGTGTGATCAGGTACAAGACAACAAGTACTTTTGTCAGAGACTGGAAAGCTCTTATGGACTTTTTGCTGAAAAATGGGGTGGGGGAATGTTTTGTGATTTCTGGATTTGCTGATTGAAAACAGTTGAATATGGGAAGAGGGCAGGGGTGGGCTTTGGATATTTTTACTGCTGGTTCACTCAGGGTCGCACTGCGTGTGTGCGCATGAAGCGTGTATGTGTGCATGAAGCGTGTGTGTGAGCATGAAGCGCGTGTGTGTGAGCATGAAGCGTGTGTGTGAGCATGAAGCGCGTGTGTGAGCATGAAGTGTGTGTGTGCACGCAGCAGTCAAAAACTAGCTTCTGCGCATGTGCAGAAGCAAAATCCAAGAGGGCAGCACCCACGGACCCACCGACAGGACCGTCTCCATGACGTCATTGCCAAGTTGCTACCAATTCTATAGAACCAAATAGAACCGGTAGGAAGAGGGGAGGTTTGGTGTTAACCTTATAGAGGAAGGAAATGAGGATAAGATTGCAACTGTGATGAAGAAGTTTGGAAGTTGCTTCTTTTTATATCTTTTCTTTTTTCTGTTTGCATTTCTTTCTATACTCCCTTTTTCTTAAATGTATATCTTTTATATCTTTTATATCTCTGAAAATTTTCAATAAAAAATGTAAAACAATTAAAAAACTAGATGCATAAGTTTTTTTGTATGCTACCCGGATGCCACTTGTTCATGAGATGGCTTTAGAAATTAGATAAATAAATAACCACTCAAACGTACCAGTTAGAGGGATATCTTGCCATATTAATCAATTCCAACCCGTTTACTGCATTTGGTTCAGAAGAAAATAGCCCTGTCAGCCACTTCTGAATGACATCCCTATTTTATTTTAATTTACAACCTAGCTAATTTAAATCCTGGCTTTATTTACAGCCAAAGGATAGAGAACGTAACTGCAAAAGCCAATTAATTAGATGATTGATTAATTTCAGGCAAGACATTTGAAAAGAGCTCTCACAGGAAGCTAAACTTGGCCAAGTTTCTAAGCTAACCTACGTTGGCCTCTTTCCTGAATCTCTCCAAGGTAGAAATCAGATTGAGAAGTTGAAACAAAACCTGGGCCAAGATACTGTAGTGGCAAACTATTTATGCATTGTTGACAAGAAAACAAGCCCAAAGAACAATACTTCCAAAAGAGTTTTGACAGATCCAAAAATAGACCACTGCTTGGAATGACCCTTTTCAGCTCCCATCCACTACCCCATATACTGAATCTGCCCAGGGACCCCCTAAAATGAGATTGGGAGAAGAAAACAGTGGAGAAATAAGTGTTAAATATACAGGTAGACCACAAGTTATGATCACAATTGAGCTCAACATTTCTGTTGCTGAGACAGTTGTTAAACAACTTTTGTCCCATTTTATGATCTTTCTTTCCACATTTGTTAAGTGAATCACTGCCATTGTTAAGTTAATAACATGGCTGTTAAATGAATTTGGCTTCCCCATTGACTTTGCTTATCAGAAGGTCACAAAAGGTGATCGCTTCACACACACACACACACACACACACCGGGATACTGTCACCGTCATAAATATGAGCCAGTTGCCAAGCTCCTGAATTGTGACCATGTGACCATTGGGGATGCTGCAACCACCATGAATTTGAAAAACGGTCATAAATCACTTATTTCAGTGACATTTTAAGTTCAAACAGCCACCCAACGGACTGTTGTAAGTCAAAGACTACCTGTGATGGCTGAATTCTTCAGTGATGCTCTTCCCACCCCGCCCCCAATGCTGCTATGTCTGTTGGACAAAATGGAATTTTGTTCTAAAAATATGCTTCTGACACTTGCATCACTGGCCCACCATAAGTCTCCTGTATGCTGCAGATAAATTTGCTTTAATGTAGTTGCTATGCAAGCTCTCCCCATTTGAATTTCTTTTCCTTCCCTGGGAAATCAAGAATAGGGACCCAGAGGATGATGCCAAACAGCTATGCCACATGTACCTAATTGCATCTTAATTCTGCACATACACCATCCCTTTCTAAACTGGACAAACTGTGCTACTGCTACCATTAATACCGTAGTTGGTTCATAGGGGGAAATTCCGGAGCTGAATATTTAATACCGGTATCCAACCAAACTATCCCAGAAGACTTTTATATTTTATTACCCTCAAGAATTTTTCACCAAGCAACTAGCTACAAAGGCAAAAGAGTAGGAAGAAACTAGGAAATTTAAACATTAAGCCAGATGTTTCAGCCATGAAATCTGCAGTGCAAAATCAGTCTTGAGATCATAGATTGAGACACTGATTCCGTCTTCTTCAACCTTGGTGATATCTAGACGTGGCCTCTAACTCCCAGAGTTCTCCAAACAACATGGCCACTGCTAAGAATTCTGGGAACACTGTGTTAATTACTCATAGATGTCATCTGTGTCAGATTACACTGAGAATACAGGAATAAAGAACACAATTCTTCAGCTAGATGGGATAGCAGCTTGATAAAAAAGCAATGCGAAACATCATTTAGCTTAATGTGTTTCAGAATTCTTCTAAACTATAAACAGATCACAGTGGAAAAGGTTTCCTTGAGATATTTGGAACCCAGAAGCTTTGAAGCCATTTATTTGTACCTGAAGCCTGCTAGGCAAAAAATGGGGGGGGGGAGGATAGGCAAAAAGTGTGTGTGTGGGGGGTCCGTTTTTGCTTTCAGCAGGCTTGGCAAAAAACTGAGGGTTTAGGCAAAAACCGGGGTGGGTGTGGAAAGAAAGAAAGAAAGAAAGAG